>JADMLL010000008.1:6488502-6732693 GCA_016920875.1 Columbicola columbae
GAAGGCCCTTTTTCATAAATAATGCACACTTCTATCAGGAATTCGTTTTAAAATTGATATCCTAGGTTATCCTTGATGCATATTACTTAACACGAACTCGTTTAAGTAAAAGTGAGATTGTAGTGACCAAGACAAAATGCTCAGATTTGTGACAAACAAGTCACCAAGACATGCAGAAACTTGCACGAAGATGTCAACAGACTTGTAGGATAGAGTATACACAAAGTATTTAAATAGAACAAGCGACAAAGTGGCCATCAGTCAGTATAGTACAACGAATCAAGTAAAGTGTCCAACGGTTGTGAACGGTGTGCTTTGTGTCACCAATACACCTCATTCCGGCAGAGATCTATACTGTAAACACCGGAACGTTTCTGTATACTTGAATTAATCTAAACAAAATGCAAATTTTGCACACTGACGGGCCAAATCGTGGGTTGACGAGTTATCTCGTAGATATATCGAGTAAATACGACTTATCACACCAGTATCCTGAAAAGGTCAACGTCAGTCAACCTCTAAACGTACCAATCATCGATAAAACGCTACAATTACGGGTTTCGCACTTTAAAAGTAACAAAAATATTATTATATTATAATATTATTAAAAATGAAATTGTGGGAACCCAGTACAGTAAAAATACTCAGTGAAGTAACTCGAACGGCTATCGGAGTGACCGCGCCATTCTTTAATAGATATTCTTGTAGATAATGATTATTTCAATAAATTTATTTTGGTTCTGAATTGCTGGAGGTCTGTGGTGTAGTAGTTAAGTGCCAGACTAAGAAGTTATAGTCCTCCTGTTATGCCCGAAAAAGGTGAAGAACGGGATTAAAAGTCAACTATACCTATAACTACATTTCGGTTTGGAATTTATGTGCTTTGTCATCAACACACCTAATACCGATATTACAATTTCATAAATAATGCACATTTTTAGCAAGAATTCACTCTATAAATAATCATCAACAGTTTCTTTATACCCAATTTTTGTAAATAATCATCAGTTGGCTTCAGGCAGTCAGATTTTTACATTTTTGAAATATTCAAGAGCACGGCCCAATTTTTCTTTTGGGGGTGAGGAAAGAGTTGTCACTATAACTCTCATTATCTTGTGAAATAGATAATAAACTTTGGATCGATTTTGTTTTTATCCACCAGACAACGACATTCAATTTTTATACAAATATAAAGTTTCTTGTTGTTATTCATGCACGGGTAGGAATAATTAAAACCGTTTATTCGAAATTATTAACCGTGAATCGAATAAATAATTCGGTATACAACACCTCTCCCATTCTGGTCATACTGGCTAGGAGTTAACACAGAGAGGACGAGGAAGGTGGTGCTAAATATATTCAAAGACAAAAATAAAATTTTTTCCGCACGATCGGAGTTATCAGTTACAATTCGTAGGGGTTAAATAAAATAATTAATGACGTGATTCGAATTCTATCGATTTGCAATTAAATCTAATTAAAAAAAGCTTATTTTGAATACAAATCGATCAACGTTCTCCTACAGACTCACTTGTCCTTAGTGACGTCACCTCATCACAACGGTGACGTATGTCAATTACTGATGCCGACTGATTTTTGTTATCGCCATCTATCGGCGTTTATGCGAATCAGTGATAGAGGATTTTCCTTTCTCCGGGTGAAAGTTTTTCTTTTCTCTCTTGGAAGAGTTACAAGATGATTATGAAGAGATTTTTTTTTGGAGGAAGGAGTTGTAATATAAGTTTTTATAAGATTGTGTCAAAAAGGAAGAATTATTCAAAGAATCCGGGTATAACGAAAAAGAGGAAACGAGAGAGAGAGAGAGCAGTTTCTCGGTGTTTATCTTGGATAAAAATTTTTGAAAGTATAAATTGTGAAATCAAACCAGTATTTTACAAAGAGAGAAAAGTTTTTTTTTCTCCTTTTCCATATCTACCACCACCCCCAGTCCCCCCTACCGGCTCTAGCAAAATTTAGTAAGGTCTGGAAGAATTCCAAATTTAAAAAAGGTGTCCTATTTTCATTTCCCTTTGGCATATGTAAACATTACTAAAGTTCTCTCTCTCTCTTAAGGAAACAATGAGAAAAAGAATTTTTATTTATGGGAGTCTTTCCCGAATAAAACTTTCGTCCCTCTCCCAAAATTTTATGATTTCTGGAGCTTACACCCGCGATTCGAATCAGCGAAATACACTCACACCTCGCTATACGGCCGCTTTGATTATTGCACGTTTTCGATATGCGGCCTAAAATGTTTCGATATAACGGCCAAAATGTGTCAAAAGTACTGGTAGTTAATTTCCTTCCGAAATTAGGCAAAAATTTTGGATCCAGAACACAACTCGGCTTTGAAGGTTTATCATTAAACATCCTCCTTGAAACCGATCCTGACGTCGAACGTAGCTAAGACCAACAATGTTGGACAATTTTTTAAAGCCAGGCCCATCCTTACTAGCGAAAAATGATGACGACAGTGATCTGCAGGTTTTTATTTCTTCATCGTCTTCTGATCAAAGCCATTTTAAAAAACTATGTATTTATACATACATATATTTTTTCACAAGTTGTTTCATATTTGTTTATGGATTATTATGGACTTTTGGAGTCTATTGTTATTTTATGTACAAATCTATGTACTTGTTATGTGTGTATTTTTGATGTAAACGAGATAAAATGCATTTTGAATGACACGCCATGTTACATTTTTAACGAATTTGGAACCAATCTCACCGAATTTGTGTTAGAATACTTGATTCGTTATACGGCTAAGTTTCGTGGAACGTATCTAGGCCGTAAAGCGAGGTATGGGTGTACAATTATTCAATCGCGAGGATTTCCACGACGATGTATCTACCCAGCGATTCAAATTTTTGTTCACATTTCGTAACTCCTTTCACGAAACTTTCGGAAAAGTTAAGGAGATGACATCGCGAGTAGAAAGATTTAATATTCCTATCCTCGCTTTCCAACCCTTCGACGTTTAAAATAAAACGAAGAAAAGAAATCCCGGAAAGAAGGAAAACAATTCTCGGAGGGCGGAAAAGAGAAAAAAGGTGTTCGAAAAATAAATCATAAAATTTGATATATTTGCGGAGAGAAAGAGGAAAAACAAAAATGCAGATAAAAACAAATAAATGAAAGATGAAACGAAATCCGGGGTAAAGTGGAATAAAAAAATAAAAGAGTTTCCTTTTGTGTAAATAAAAAGTTGTTTCCTCTTTTATTGAATTTCAAAAAGCAGGAAACGTATAAAAAATTAGAGCTAAGATGGTAACAAGTTTAATAAAAATGAATAAAAATCTTTAAAATCGAAACGTGTTTATGCAAAAGAGGAAACCCAGATTGCTGAGACTGCGTTTCACCGCCTTCTTTTAATTTCATTTCCTCGTCTCCAAGCTAGAAAGCACTGATTAATTGACAACTTTCTCGTTCGTAACAAGCGAGGATAAATGACGTACTAGAATTTTTCACGACTCTTCCCTTTAATTTAGATAATGATGATGAGGAGATGGCTCACTTTCATAATCTAAAAGAAAATATTTTTCCTTTACAAAACCGGATATTTTCCGCCGAGCTTTTTTTCACCCCCGTTCTCGGTCAAAATGGCAGAAGCATATTCATCAACTCTGGGTAGAGAGAGAGAGAGAGAGAGGAAAAACTTTTGACGTTGAAGAAATTAACTCAACTAGAAGTTATTGCAATATTTTTTTTAAAAAACTTTTCTCTTTCCGATTCTTCCACTAGCTTAAACCTTTTCACAAATGAAGTGAATCGTTGAGTATCTAAAATGCAGTCAGATCTATTTTTATGCGATAGACGAAAAGAAAATGGAGTAAATAATAATCTAGCAAATATTCACTTTAAAAAACATAAAAACTTGACGTTTATAGATACATAAGTTTGAAATAAATGAAAATTGATGGGAGAATCGTTATGAAAACTTTTCAGGAATTTGTTTTAGACGCAGATAAATACAAACCTAATTCATTTGAGCTATAAAAAAATTTATTTTTATTATTATTTAATTTAGCTATAATAAATAAATAAATAAATTTTTTCCTGCGCTCGTTATACCTTTAAAATTTTCTTTAACTTATCTACTGTTATCCCATCCAAGTACTTCCTTCCAAGGACCACAACCTTGGCAGTATTTCTGGTTGGTAAATTAGGGAAAATTTTAAAACAAGTGGATGGTCATAAAGCTCTGAAGACAACCAAGAGTCGACAGCATGAAAGAAAAATCAGATGAAAAACTACCTCAAGAAGTAACCATATCGCCCCGAATTTTGGAAAGCCAGGTCCTAAGTGCTCAGAGAAACTAATGAAACCAGTAGGTCTACAGCTCTGTAAGGTCTTCTTGGAGTGGTCTCTGTATGGTCTTGGTCTTGGTCCACCGTATCCAGCGCTCGAACTTCTTCCCGGACTCCGTCTACCCATCTTAAGTTAGGGCGACCTACTCCTCTGGTTCCCTCAGACTTTCTGTTAAAGATTTTGAGGATTAGCTTGTCATGGGCTCTTAACACCCCAGCCTGCCCCACTTCAACCTTTTGAACTTGATAGAGGTGCCAGGAGTTACGATCGGCCCGAAGATGTGCTGGAAAATTTTGTTCTCGAAAATTCCAAGGAGTCTTTCGTCGGATTTCGTGTTTCCAGATCTCCAAAGCCTCACCAGCACTTTGTACAGGAATGCTCAGAGACAAAAGATATGAAAACGCTAAGTCAAACACAAGAACTTCTTCGCGATTCTCAATGATAACTCTCTTCGGCGAGGAAATAGTCAAAAAATAAACGAAACACCAGAAGACGTAGAAATGGTTTAAACTAACATGGTTCGAAGATGGCCTAATCAAACATTAAAAAGACGAAATGACAATAGCATAACTTGACAAACGCACAAAAAAAGACCTGACGCTTCTCCTACTTAAACTCTTATCTTTCTCCCAAAGTTTTAAAATTCCGTTAACCGAAGAAAACAATCCTCATTCATCAAATATTTAATTAAAACAAACTACAATGATTACGTATGCATTGAGGTAGGAAATAGAAAAAACCGGAAACGATTTGTGGAGGAAAAACCAATCAGAAGAACCGAATGAAATCCACGACGAAGGTGAAAATTGAAACAAATATTTTCCGGAGGAAAAAAAGTGGAATAATTCTTGATTAATTATTTTTTTTCTGCTTTCTTTCTTTGAGTTATGTAACACCAGAAGAAATAAATTCGGTTTTTAGAAAGTCGAGGAAATTTATCACTTAAACAACCCGAAAATAAGAGTGGAGGGAGGAGGAGGAGGGAAAAAAAAAGTCGGACGAGTTTTGCAACTCATTTTAAATTTTTAGATAAATGGCTTAACGGTTTTTATTTTCTCGGAGTAGCGTTGTTCCACCCCAAACACAACACCCATTTTCCCACATTTTTGTTCCAACAGAATTCCATTGTTTGCCTTCAAAACTTTTCCTTTTCTCCAGTCTTACCTTTTTCCTCGGTTTCTTCTTTTTGTTTAGTTAAAAAAAAAGAAAGGAAAAAAGAGAGAAGAAGAATGAAAACCACTACAACTACTTCCAAAATTAGAAAATTTTTTCTCCCCCAACCATCTCCTTGATAAATTCTTATGATTTGAGTCTTCCGTAATATTTACTCCTAGCCGCCATTTTTCTTTTTTCCCGTATTCTTTTTTTAATTTTCATTAAGGAACTTGATTTTAGAAAAAAGGAGAAAAATATCTGAGAAATTTTTGGATGATGAAAATTAAAATCAAAAGCCTGGAGAAAAAAGTGTGAAGAAAATAAAGGAGAGACAATTATTTTTGAGTTAACTCTCTCCGCTTTTCACCTTTTTTATATATATTTCAGCTTAAGTATAATCGCAATTTCGATGCAAATTCTAAAAACCGAGGTTTTTTAGAATTTTCATTAAATGATCATCTTACATTTGCATGAAATTAAAACCTGATTGTCTCTTAGTCCGGAAAATGAGCGCCCCATCTTTCAAATGAAATAATATATTCAAAAACAACGTACCTTTTGTTTGGGTTTAAGTATATATATTATAAATTCGAGAGTCATAGGGAAATTCTCATACATATGTTACCGATATAATTGGAAAGACGTTAATGTGAACAATACCTACCTACTCATCAGATTTGATCGGTTAATGTATGTAAGCTGTTTACACATTTTGACTAGATCAGGGATGAGCAACACACGTCCCACCAAACATTTTTAAAAATTTATTGTATTTATCGACTTCCTCCCATCAATATATTATTATATAATTAATTATAATAAAATGGTGGTGTATACTAAACCGAAACAATTTGTGATGAGTTACTCACTTGTCGGTGACTTGTTCAAACATGCAATACGAACGCGTCTTCCCTCATTTCTTCTGCTATAAATATTCGAAATCTCAGTATAAGAAAAGGCCATCTTTTTACCAAATTTTAAATAAATAAGTTCTTGAAAAGGATAAATAAATAAAAGACAATATGAGTATATTACTTTCGTTAGTCCGAATTATTTTCTTCTAACGATTTTAATGGTTCTAGCAGTGCCCTATTATTTCTTATGTTTCGCTTATGGATATTCAAAATTAATGAAACACGAAATGATTCTGTGAGGGAGCAACGACAAATCTTTCAGCTCATCTCATGTCACCGTGACACTTTGGTATCTAACTAAACCTTTGGGAGTCTTTTTTAGACTGAGGACAAAAACTTGAGTATATATATATATATGATATGAGAAGCGTGTGGGTATAATCAAAAGGTTACACATAAATTAAAACGAAAATTAGGGTCCAGCAAACCAGTCGTAAGTTTGCCCAGCCTTGTTTTGTACCAGGGGTGAGCAATACACGGCCAGCCAAACATTTCTGAAATTCAGTTTATTGTATTTTAACGAGTTTCTCCCATCAATATATTGTTATATAATTAATTATAATAAAATGGTGGTGTATACTAAACCGAAAATATCTTTTGTGACGAGTTACTCAATTGTCGGCGGCTTGTTCAAACATGCAATTCGAATGCATCTTGCTTCTGTTCTTGTTTGTGTTTGTTTCTGTCACACAATCAGTCAGACTGGTAAGCTATCAACAAGCAATTTCAGCAATTCTTGTGTTTCTTGAAAGACTCGAGTGCAATATTATTGCCATAAAGGTTTTATTAGAGTTTTCTATATTCAAAATTAAGTTTTCCTACAAATTTGTGGGGCTCGCCAAAGGATTTTAAAACTTAAGTTGGCACTTTGATTAAAAAGAAGTTGCTCACCCCTGGTTAGACTGTACTTCTGATTTTATAGCCGTTTAATTAGGTCTGACTTGAACATCCCCCAAGATTTTGAATAATCGTCGAGATCTCTAAACAGTAGTCTTAGATATATCCTACAAATCTATTTGTGGGGCCCGCCAAAAAATTTTAAAATTCAAATTAGCCAGTTGATTAAAAAGATTGCTCAACCCTGGTCTAAATAATGTACACTTTAGCGTGTTCTATACCAGTAAAGTTCCAAACTATTAAAAAATAACATTATGCTAATTATTAAATAACAATTATGCTGTTGTTATACAACGGAACTCTATTTTCCAGTTTTCTGATGTATGTTTAACTGTCTACCCATTTCAATTATAGTTTTTTAATTGATTGATTATTGATTCTACCAACTACTCCCTTTATTGCTTGTTTGTACTTCAAACTTGAAACTTCAAAAGTAAACAATAAATAATATCAATTTAATCGTTCAGAAACGTTGTCGTCCCAGTACATATATTCTCACTTTAACGAGTTACATAATTGCTTTTAAAAATTGATTCAATACAAAAGTGTGCATTATTTATGAAATGAGGCTCTTCAAAATCTGCAGTGTTTATGATGTGAGTTTTCTTTCTCATAACAGTGTATGAAGTGACATTTGTCCAAAACCTTACAAGAAATTTGCTGTCATTCCAGAAAACATTTTATTGTCACTTTAACGTGGGAGGAGTAGTGTAGTGGTTAAGTTCCTGACTTGGATGCAAATGGTCGTGAGTTCGAATCCTCCTCCAGCATCCTGTTATACCCAAAAATTAAAGTGACCACCACCACCATTTTCACTTTAACGATTTCTTATCACCAGATTATGTGGGTAACTTGCAGAATATCACAATAATTTGAGCAATGAAACGATTCTGTATACTTAAACGGACCAAACTAGTTAATCTTACGGATAACAAAAATTTGGGTGTTCGAGACATAAAACGAGGAAAAAATTTCTCGAATATATAGTTCACTCAAACCATACAAAAGTAGGTAACAAAAAAAACCTTTTTGTGATTTCACGGTTGCGTGTGACAATAATTTGAAAAGCTTTAGCACCTCTCCACCATAATTACGGAAAACTTTTGTTTTCGTATGAAGAGAAAATGCGTTTTTGAATGGTTCAACTTGAAAATTTCTTTATTTTGCCGAAGGAAAAAATTATTTTTCGGGGCCACTGAAACTATAATCACATCTCAGAATGAAATTCACTTCATAGCCTAAATAACACCCATTTAAAGAACTAGTTTTAAAGATTATTTATTTGGTGTGTAAGCCAGAAGTCAGCAAAGTGTGGCTTTGGCTGTGGGTCTTCCACAAAATGGTTAGTGCAGGCCCGGTGTATTATTTATTGAGTATTGTTACCTTACCAGGAGTTAGTAGTTAGGCTAAGACGTACAGTATTAGCTAGTGAGTGTACTTTTAGTCCTAGTGTTAAAAATGCAGCAGCAAAGCTTATCCTCACAGCAGAGCTTAAAAAATGGCTCTTTGAATAAATTTAAATTTTTTTAGGTTTATATTTGGCTCTTTTGGATGACGAGTTTGCTAGTGGGCTAACCAAAAGTAAACAAAGCTAAGTAAACAAAGAAATTACAAAAAGCAAGTTTAAAACCACAAAGAGAAAGAGTTTAAAACTAAACACGTTAAGAACTGGTTGTTTACACCGCGCTATATAGGAACTGGAAACCAACGTTTCGTCCACTTCGGCAGCTGTCGACATCGTCAGGATAGACACTGAACTGAAGAGGAAACGACTACTCGGAAGTTGGTAGGAAAGGAATGGTGTCAGAGGATGAGGAAGGTTGAGTGCAAATAGGACAGGTATGGAACCCAGTTCTTAAAGTGTTTAGTATTAAGTTCGACTACCGCGGAAGCCTAACTTCAGTAACACAAATACATACTGACCCATATACATCAAGAATTGGCGGCAAATAGCAAATCTTAGTACCCTGACTACGCTCAGAAACACCCTACATTCAAAAATAATGCACAGTTCTATACAAAATCCGCTCATATGATTTGACTTTCAGGAAATTTGTATATCTCCAAATCTCATGTTAATTCAAACTCTTCTATACTATTTTTTAGTAAATAAGATGATTTATAATTTCAATAAAATTTTAATTCAAGGTTTTATAACAATTTATATAATAGAAATTTGTTATCATCCTTTTTTAAGATCATTTTATACTATTGTCCTTAATCTCGTGCGGTTCTAGCAAAATTATAAAACACATCCCTATCTTAGTGATGTAAATTAAAGTCTCCTTAACACGATTATTATTTTACTCCAATCTCTGTAATCCTCAGCCATCAGTTTAAAACGAATTCCGACCGCAGGAGAATTTAAATTTCGGCAAATATAATTCATAAAATCTTAAAACTGAATTACTCACCATTTCGGGAGAAGGCCGTTTGTTGTTTTGTTCATTGAACCTTGAATTAATCTCTTCAGGGATTTACAGGATTATTAAATAAATTTTTCGATCGCGTATCAAGATGTTGACAAAAATAAATTTTAAATTAATTTAAAACGATTAATGTTTGTTTTAATTATGATTTAAATCTTAAAAGCAAAAATTTCTCACCAAATTGAAACTCACATTGGATATACGTGGGGGGGAAAACGGTTAAATCGAAAAACAACAAAGATTCGTGAACGTAATCAGTGGTACCAACTTAGAAAAGACAAAGGCGGTGGATTATCGTTCTTGAAAACGTTTCCCACGTTAAATTGAAAGAAGTTAAAAACCACCTGTCAAATTATTTTTATACTTTCAAAAGAAAACTTTGTCGATAAGGAAGAAGCATCAAGTTGTACACCTTTGAAAATGAAAAATGCTAATAGAAGTTTACTCAAAATTAGTTCCATCATGGCGTCTCCTTAAATAATAATAAAAAACCTTTTCTCTCTCCTCTCTCTCTCTTATTCAAAAAAAGGATTTTTTACTTCAAATTTACTTATTTTTCTTGAGACTCTTTGACTTTTTATCCTCCTTTCATAAATGTATGTATCATTTTTGTTACGTGGCATAATGGGGTACTTGTTTGAAGAGAAACGAGTTGAGAGGAAGGATGAAATATCAGTAAGTAGTAGGAGCTTATCATTTACTTCGTCAAAAATTTATTATAGTTAATATATATTATTTATTGTTATATGGAGTCGAGGAGGACTGATGGAAGTCACCGACGGAAACAGAATAAAATTCACGTGAGAGATTTGTATTTTATACGACGGAAACTTGTTATCGATGTAAACAAATTTTCCAATTGTTGGCTATATAGTGCTACGTCTCGGTCTACGAGCGGAATATTTGAATAAAAGATTTTTTCTTTGCTTTACGATATTTCGACACCCACGCGATCTTTTTATTTTATTTTGTTCCCTTTTCCGTTTATGGTTTTGTATCTCGTCGTTCGCACACTCACTTTCTCTATTCTTTCTTGTTCACTTTCTTCCGTTTTCGTTTTTCCTAGAAGGTTGGATTTTCCTTTTTTATTTCTTAGATTATTACGCTTCTGTGAGTTTCAATGCGTAATTCCCAATTCTTTCAGGTTTTTTTTGACCCCCCTGAGTCAGTTCTCTGTAGTTTTTTTTTAGCTCAAAGAGAATTTGGGTGTCTGATTTGAAAATCTGTGCCTATGCTAGTTATTTCTTCCCGGAACGGGGTTTTTCTGCTGTTGTGAGTGTCTGCTCACATAGATGTTTGCTTTATGCCGGTTCTTTTCAGAACCTTTCCCAATATCTTTTCCTTCTTACAATTTGTTTCTTTCGATTCACCAATCCACACAAACTATTCTGAGAAGGGCAACTAAATGCCTCGTTGTTGGGATTCATTTATCAAACGGGTGGCCAAAGATGAGATAAACTATCTCGAATTGATGACCGTAGTAAACTATAATCGAAGTAGCTAAAAAACAGTTGGTGAGTGGCCGAGCACCACTTCCAACTCCTGGATTTGTTTAAACAACAGTGCTAGTGTAAACCTAGTGAAACTGTCTTACTAGAAGTAGAAAAGGCCGACTTTTCAAATCCAGTAATGATCCCCAATATCATTTGATAGTCAACCCAAAGGTGTATGAATCAACCTTTCCCAATATCTTTCCTTCTTACAATTTGTTTCTTTCTAACATTTTGCTGTTGTTGTTTTCTGTTAGTGTTATTTCTAGACATGGAGCCATTTTCGTTAATTGTTATTGTGGCGACCAAATAAAAGTGTCGCGACCTAAGCCGCTAAACGAAAACATTTCGAATAAAAATAAAAACAAAATGCGGTGCAGGTTGCGACAGGACAAAAGGAAAAGCTTAGAATGGTCTCGAATCACCGAGAACTCCTTCCCATATTAAGCTTATGGGAAGAGAAACTTCTAAAGTTCGAGAGAGTTCGAGTACGGGTTTCAGGAACTTCAAGACTATTCTTAGCTTAGGTGAAGGTATATAAACAGGTCACTCGTCGCCGGGTATTCAGTTATTCAGTTAGAGTTTGAGTATTGAATTTTGCAGTTTCGCAGTTATTCAGTGTCGGAGTGAAACGCTTTTATGTAAACAATCAGTATTTTTCAATAAACGTATTTCTACTGTAGATAGAGTTTTTAATCATCTCTCATCTCACAGTTATGGTCAAAATTGGGTACTTACGTACTAACGCCCCCGCGGCTACAGATTTGGCGATTTTTTATCTCTAAATGATTTCAGTGAATCTTGATCAAATAAATTAAAGCTCAGCTAACATTACGGAAGATGATACTCATTCATAGAAAGAAATTTTCGTTAGTCAATTTCAACAATTCCGCCATGTTTTTAAAAGACAGTGAAATTAATATTTAAATAATGTCCTTTTTATTCAAATAGTTAAAATAGTAAATAATACAGCTCCAAATTTAAGATTTGAATTTAAATTTAGAGATTTGAGGACTTGGTTCCACTTTATTATATATTTATAGCGCTCTAGCGCAACTGTGGTAGCGTTAATACGTAAGTACCCAATTTTGGCCAAAACAATCAACGAAAATGGCTTCATGTCTAGAAACAGCACTAACAGGAAACAACTACAGCAGAATGTTAGAAAGAAACAAATTGTAAGAAGGAAAAGATATTGGGAAAGGTTGATTCATACACCTTTGGGTTGACTATCAAATGATATTGGGGATCATTACTGGATTTGAAAAGTCGGCCTTTTCTACTTCTAGTAAGACAGTTTCACTAGGTTTACACTAGCACTGTTGTATAAGCAAATCCAAGAGTTGGAAGTGGTGCTCGGCCACTCACCAACTGTTTCTTAGCTACTTCCGATTATAGTCTACTACGGTCATCAATTCGAGATGGTTTATCTCATCTTTGGCCATCTGTTTGATTAATGGATCCCAACAACGAGGCATTTAGTTGCCCTTCTCAGTGTGGATTGTTTGAATCGACTCCATCGTCACAAACCACAGGTAAAAAATAAAAACGCGTCTTAATCCTTCTACCTGTCGATGAAGACTGACCTAGGATCACAGAATTAAAAATAAAAAGCTGTTTAGATTTGAGGATTAGAAGAGCTAAAAACAAATCGAAACCACAATGAAGTACAACTGAGCGAAAACAGTCGACACAAAAACAAGACACACAGAGAAAAGCTGTATTTTTCGAAACTGAGGAACTCATGCCTACAGTAATGATTTTGTTTTGGGCTTTTAAAAGAAAGGAAAAGAGGAAAAAAGGCTTTTTTTAGTTTTTGATACCCCTAGCCAGCTTGGGTGTGTTTAATCTAAAAAGATTTATATTTCATTCCCCATGTGTATTCAGGCCTAAGATTATCAGTTTCTTCTGGGGAAAAAGAGAAAAATTGATAAATTTATCTTTTTAATTTTCTTTTTATTTCAATAATTCATATGATGAATGAAAACGTGTGGATTGAATTCATTCAAAATCTAGTTTCGTCGTCGGTTCGAATTATTGAATTTTCATTAACGTGAATATTTAACATGAATACATTATTGAATGTGTTCGGGGAAAAGGTCAATTCGTTTAAATGACGTATTACGATTTTATGACGTTAATGTAACGGTTTTTAATGAGATATATATCATGAGAGAAAAAAAATTTTCAAAAAGATATTTTGGTAATTATTGTAAAAATGTCTCAATGTAAGTGAAATCGCTCTTAACAACGCACGATGCCCTTTCGTATCGTTTGTATCAGCTTAACTAATAGTGTATTAAATCAAAATTTGTAGCCTATCATAATTTGTTTAGGTTTTGTGATTAACTTTTTGTGCAACTTGAAGAAAAGTTAGTGATTGTCAGGGTTTTGGATGAATTGGTGAAAAGGAAAGTTTAATTTTGAGTTTTGAAATCCCATGTAAATTCGGTATAAGTGGTTTTAGCTTTTAGGTGAGGTCCATCATAGGTGGTCTTGAGATTTCAGGGTTTGATGAGAGCCTTCTCGCATGCTGAACTTATGGAAGAATAACGTTCCAGAACCTTGGTACTCAAGCTTTTTTCTTCCCGGGCCAAATTTCTATTGTGACCATTGCGACGGGCCACAGACTTACCAATAAAAAAAAAGATTTTACAAGTCCGGCTTCCGACGCATACAGTCCACCCTCAGAGCATCATCTGTATGTACATATTTCAGTCTGTTTCTGTATGAATTTTCTGTATTTTACCTCATAAAGATATGTTGAGACCATGTTAGCACAGGCCCGAATATTTTCGTACTGGTCAGGCACTATAGTTCAGACTTAACAATGAGCAATCGACCTTCCACAATTTTCACTCCATTGGGCCACTCAGTAGAGCTTAATGGGCCGCAGTTTTAGTACCAAAGTTCTAGAAGGTTCTCAAAGTATCCGGAAGCTTCCAGATTATTTTAACTTGCGATGGGTCCTACAAAACCAAGGTTTTCTGAAAACAGCAGGGAGTGACTTCCAAAGGTGAATGACATTTAAGTGGTTGATGTTGATTCGTTAATTAAGAGTGCGGATTTAACGTATTTGTGTTGATGCTAAAATTCCGTCTTTTTGGTGAAAGCTCAAACATACAAGAGCCAGAGGCAAGGAGTAAGAGAGCCGCACTTTGCCAACCTCTGGGTCAAACTAAGGTCAGTACGAATTATACTTTTAGGACCTCATACTGTATTTTATAACTCATTAACACTCAAAGAGGTTTAGTCGTTAATCATCAACATAACAACGATCTGAATTTTTTTTACCACTTTCAAACTCCAGACTTTCGACAAAATGGTAACGACGACAGAACATACAATAGCGTTTCCTTCCTCCATTTGTGATTTATGTTGATATGTGACGCTTGATAACACCGACACATGAAACGAGAGGATAGGAAAAAGGAAACCTTTTAGTGAAATGATTTAACCTCTTTCGAATTCCCCGCTGCTGATTCGCGTTGTTTTCCACGTAAACGAATTTCGTAATAACAGATTCCCATTCACAAAAGCAAGGGTTTGATCCCTCACATGACGTCTGTCAAGGGAAGACCGCAGTCCGCATATCTCAAACGACACAATTACCTACTCAAAGCAAAGGATACCCAACTGGAAAATTCGAAGAATTCAAATAAATAATTTTCTTCCTCAATGAAATTAAATATCTGTGGTTTTAAACCCTTTTAATGACCAGGGGTGTGGGCGCGACATCAGTTTCGAAAATTTTTTAGTAGCTCCCAAATTGTGATCGTTCTTGATTGAGTGTTAATAAAATACATGAAGACCGAATTTGAAAAAGGAAGAGGAGAGGGAATAATGACTCATAAAAGGTTTTAATAAAGTGGGAGTATAAAAGGGAGTATAATATATATTATCTCATTGACTATACAATTATTTCTTTTGAGTTTGTGAAAATTATTATTTTTATAGCCAGCAGACAACAAAGACTTTTTCAAAAATCCTTCTTCTCTGCCTAAAGTCACATTTCTAAATATTGTTTTTATATTTTTATTTTTAAATCGAAATTTAATATTATTTATCCATTTTGGATAGTAACTTTATTATTAAGTTTCATTTTCATAATTTCTTTGTTTAAAAGTATTATTTCGCCTCAAATATTTTAGTCAAATGACGGGCGGTGTTCTAAAAAGCTGTATTTGAATCTTTTTCAATATATTTTGAAACTAATTTATAAATTAATAAAACTGTTAGCGCTAATTTCAGTAATAGGCGCAGGAAGGAGGCGGAGCGATGTGAGTTCACGAAAACATTCGCCATGCGAGCGGAAGTCAGTCAGGTTCGCATCAGTCGAGTCCAGTATGAGTTTTTATACAGTTCGGTCGAGTCAGTTTGTTTTTCTCGCATTTTCTTAATTATTTTGTCGTTATACTCATTTTAAGTTTTGTTGTCCGCTTTAGTTTTTAATCGCTTTAAGAGTTGTTGTTCGCTTTTGTTACTGATCGCTTTGTGAGCTATTGCTCGCTTTTCAAAGTGATTGTACGCTTTTAGTTAGTTAATGTTCGCTTTTGTTATATTTCGCTGTTGGAGTTGTATGACTATTTGGGTGAGGGGCCCTTTGATTCCCTTACCTTCTCCTTATTACGTAAACATTTGGGGTTTGGGAATATTGTCTTTAAACAGGAAAAGAGACTCCAACAAAAGGTAAGCAAAGATTCTTTGTTTTATCAGCAGGTCCTTCGATCCGGTGTTGCCGGAGTTTTGTACAATTTCTAACCATTTTTTGTTAGTTCTTCGAACCGGATTAGCCGGCAAGAAGATATTTCTAAACAGTAAGCTAGAGAGAGTAAGATAGAGCTTCCATTCAAATGAATCATCTGTGAGTTTTCCCCTATGCTGTCTCTTGTTATCTCATAGTTGACATCTTACATAAACATAAACTCATTTCCATTTTACATCTCATCTTGTTTGTCCTTTCCTTTTCAAATAAACCATTTAACCCTTAATAACCTAGAGTTTCAATTTTGATACCAATCTTTTAAAGATTTCTTTATGGCCTTAATACCTGAAGTATCAAAATTGAGACCTGTTTTGTTTCTAAATAAATATGTAAAATAAATATTGTGATTTTTTAAGCTATTTTTCCATTCATCTAGACCCTCAAGCACACACAATCACTTTCGCAAATCAGACTACTAAGGGTTAAATCAAAAGTATAAATATTTTGACAAAAAAATTCAACATTATTAATTTACTGTATATTTTATAATAAAAAAACAAGAGAAGCTGTGTTTTCGATAGCTTCCATGGATGGAACGCCATTGCCTTAGCCCTTAGCCTAAATAGATTTAACCTTTCTTATAACAACTATTCGTTATTTCACATCCGGCTATTAATTATCTTGTGTAACGAAAAGCACAAATTTTTTCAAGCCCAGTCAACTGAATCATAGTTTCGTGACTTAAAAAATTTTAAAATCCCATTTTGGAAATGTGGAGTAGGGGTAGTGTACACTCGAGACACGCACAACTTAGATCACCGATGACTAAACTACGAATTAGATGGTGAAAATTCCAAGACAAAGGTTGAAGAGGAAAAATAGAAGAAAAAGTTTCTTTGAGAGAGTGGGTGGAACCAGACTTTTGACAGGATGCGAGATGGTAAAAGCTTTACTTCCGTTTTATGAATAACATGCACAACTGAATAACGAATTCTCTTCCGCGCCCTTCCTTTTTTATAAAGACTTGTAAATTGAAATTTTGAATATATATTAAAAAAAAGTACGCGTTTTAACAAACTTAATTAAGAAACCCTGTCGGTAACTTCGTTAGCGTATTTTTCACTTTTTAAATAAATGAGAGGAAGAAAAAGCTTTTGCTGGACAGGCTATTAACATATCGAGTTGAAATTTTGTTTTAAATTAAAACACTTCCACAAAATAGCTTACTTATAAAACTGAAGTGCTTTTTTAAAAAAAATTATTTAATCTTTATTAAAGTAAATAAGGTTTGCGGCCATTTTGATTTGTGAGTTTTTCGGGGCCCTTTTCGCCTTCCTAATTTAAAAAATGAACGCGGTTCTCAGTTACGGTTAAGTTAGGTTAGGTTCTTTACACCTTTTTCTTACTATTTTAAAAAAGATATCACGGAATATGAAATGTTAGAGGTAACAGTTACACAAACAAAGTGATAAAATGAATAATTCAATATGAAAGTGTTCTATTTGCCGAGAACAAAGAGAGGGAAACGCAAATAAGAATTTTTAGTTTGTGATGTGCAACGACGGAGGAGGCGAAAGATTCGTGACAAACTCCTAAAAGATAATATTGAAAATCCTTTGAGTTATTGTCTGCAAGTGAAAATGACATTCTTTTAAAGGTATTTTTAGAATTGAATTTGTCAAAATTGATTTCCTTTGACGAAACGCTTTCAAATGGAAATACAAATCTGAATTTCGATAGTGTACACGAACAGAGAGGGAAAAGCGGTAGGAATTCAAAAATTTTTAAATAACGAACGCAGGGTCGAAACCACGCCGAGGTGAACGGGAATAATGTTTTTAATATTTGACTTGATCCTGTTTTACGGAATAAGTTTCGAAGCCAAATTCAAATTATACAAACCGAGGAGAACATAATTTTACGTGACAGAATGTGAAGAAGTGAGATGAACTGCTCGACTAGGTTTTAAGGAACTCACAACTGTTTTACTGGATATTGTGCCTTTTTATTTCCTTTTATTCTCTTCAAAACGTTTTTCAACGAGTCTTAAAATGATGAAAGACTTGGTAACGAAATAGTTCACCGTTTATGGCTGCATTTTTATGATTCTGAATTGTCAACGTAACATACAATTTAAGGTCGACCGTCTTCGTTACATTCTTCACATTCAGCATAATGCAGACAAATGATGACATCCGTTTTTTATTCGCGCCCATAAATTTTTTTCAGCTCAATGAAAGTGTGTCACAAAACTTTCATTTCTATTTATCTTTTGACTTTTCTTTTTTTATTTTCCGCCAAAAAGGAAACCCAGCCCCCCCGGAAAAATAAATTAAAGGAAACTAAAGTGTTAGTGGGTCATTTTAACAATTCACTGCCAGCTAAAAAACATTCACGCGAACGGATTTCGAATTCGAACGAAGAATTCTAAGCTCGAATAAAATAAAATAAAATAAAAAGATTTATTTCTTGGAAATAAAAAGAAATGTGGAAAGTGAGGTGGTCATAAGTAAAATATAAAATAAGGAAAGAATAAAGAAGGCAGACAAGCACGCTTTTAAGGAAGGATTCATAAAATATTGAAGTTGAGGCAGTCAAAAGTTTTCCAGAGAAGTAACAGATGTCAAGCGGGAAACGTGTTCAAAGGAAATTTTCTCTGCTAAGTCCCACCGATTGGAAATCCGGGAAAAGACCGTTTTGTTTTGCCCCTAGCTTGCTCTTTCTTTCTCTCCATGAGAAATGACCGAGGATTAGACCTAGGGAAAAAGGAAAAGTGTTGAGAAACTTGTTTATTCTTTTTTTAAAACCTTAAGAAATGAAAGGATAAGAAAGTGAGAGAGGAGGAAGGAAGTAAAAGCTTTCCTGCAACTTATCTCACAACTTGAAAGCTTTTAAAGTGAGTCGCCATTACCAAGTAGATAAGTTTACTTATTTAAATGAGTGGACTGAGTAGAATAAAAGTAGACCGTTCGACGAAAAGATTTCTTTCTAAATCCCAACATAAAATAAAATAACTCGTGAATCAAAATAAGGGAGTAAAATATAAAACTAAGAAACTTTAATTTAAAGTTACGCCATTTTTTAACGCTTTTCTTAGGGACCGGTACTATGAGGAATACCCCGTAGGAGCCGGATATCCCGCTAAAGCCAAGTCTTCCCTCAAAGTTTTGACCAAAATGCGCCTACTTTATTTACAGCGAGTCCGTAGAGACTCTTAAGCACAACTCACGACCAAAACAAAGACCAAGGTTTCTATTCCCTTGAGTCACTGTATGGTAATTCCTCCTCAAACTATCGCTATTTCTAGTTCATCGATCAATTTCTCTGGAAATATATAACAAGATTGGTCATTTGGTTGTAGTTACTTAATCAGAAATCCATTCTGTGAGTGTAAGACAAGTGTTTTCATAACATTCGCATAAGTAGAAGTGCCATTTTATGTTATTTGTACGTTGTAAAAAAATTGTTAAAACTTGTTTTGTGAAGTATAAAAAGACGTGTCACTTCATTCTAATAACACTAAAAGAAATTCTGGTCTGTTGGATTTATATAATAAGCACCGCATAACTGTAAATTTATTTTTATAAATGAAAGGTGACTTCAACTATCAAGTATAACTTCGCTAGTCAGACTCTGACCGTTCAACGATAGACTTCACGTTTTGAGAGGTATAATTGTTTTTCATTTCAGCAATTTTAGAGAGTTTATAAAATGTATACCCTTCCTTTTGTATCTTAAGTGAGGTTCTTCAACGACTTCCATAAATCGCGTAAAACCAGACCTGATTGTATTGGTTACCAGTGGTCGGCAAAAACTCGTCATCCAAAAGAGCCCATCCATCGTCATCCCAAAGAGCTTTGCTGTAGAGCAGAGGCGTCGAACTTATACCCCACGGGCCGTATTTACTTCACCAAACATTTCGGGGCCAAGAAGTTGGGTCAACCATCATCAGACCTTAAACGTTTTGCTGCTGTATTCAGCCAGGCTAACTGAAGTTACGCAAACTTAATAGTGCCTACTTAAAATGGATTTAAATTTTCACTTAGTAAAATAGTTTTAATATTAATAATAATAATATAAATTTATTCATAGTAAAATATACTCGCAGTCGTGAAAATAACTTGGCGGGCCGGCAAATAGACAGCCCTACTGTAGAGAAAAAGTTTGCTGAGACATTTTTAGTCTATAATAGTACACTCTCGAGCTTCTCTTTGCTAAATACTGTCTTAGCTTAATATTAAATAAAACTTAGTATCATAATTATATAAATATAATATTTAGTTAATAAATTAAGCTCCAGACCGACACCAAACATTTTACGGAAGAGCTACAGCCAAGAGCCGCACTTCGCCGACCTCTGGTTTAAACAATAATCGTCGTGGCGGCAGAAAGCCTAAACCCTTGGTACTCAAACTGTGGTCCACGGGTTATATGCGGCCCACCAAGCTCTATTGAATGGCCCAGTGGAAACTGAGTGAAAATTTGTGAAAGGTCGATTGCTCATTGTTAAGTCTGAACTATAGTGCCTGACCAGTATGAAAATATTCGGGCCTGTGCTAACATGGTCTCGACATATCTTTATGAGGCAATGTACAGAAAATGCATACAGTAACAGACTTAGAGATGTACATACAGATGATACCCTGAGGGTGGACTGCATACATCGAAAGCCGGACTTGTAAAATATTTTTATTGGTAAGTTTGTGGCCCAGTCGCAATGGTCACAATGGAAATTTGGCCCGGGAAGGAAACAGCTTGAGTACCAAGGCCTTAAACAAAATGAGACCCACATTTTAATAGTCAAAATGAGTAATTAACGTCCGATGATCCCATTAAAACAATCATCCAATATTATTTATTTATTTTCCTCGTCATTCCAGTTTTAAAAGGAAAAAAATTTTTTTTCTGTCTCGGCCGTAAATCAGTTAAAATTTCATGGTGAGAATTTTTCCCGTCACAAAATCAAAACTTCTTCAAATTTTCAATGAAAGTTAAAGCATTCGAGGAGAAAAAAAACTTTTTAAAACCAATTACTTTCATCCGGATTAAAGATTTTCGAACTTGAAATGGATTTTTTCTGTTTCGGATTTTACAACTTAAAGCTCACTTTGTTTTTATTTCTCTCTTTGTTATAATATAAATATCAAAAGTTAAAAGTTCAGTAAAGTCAAAATTCCTTTCTCTGACGAAACCGTTTTTAATTTACTGTAATATGAACAATTTTTTATTTTGATTTTCTTTTTCAGCTTGCAGTCAACAAGTGATTTAACCCCGTTCCAAAAAGGTAAGAGAAATCCATTATTCTGCAGTAAATTGGGTGCAACAGATGTATTGGCAGGCTTTCGTCAAAGGTTTGGAAAATATTGAAAATTAATAAAAAGGACTTGAGAAAAATAGAGCTACCAAAATTTAGTTGGGTATTACAAAACCTGAGTGAATGGTGTGGTACAGGGGTGAGCAACCTTCTTAATCAATGGGCTAATTTGAATTTAAAAATTTTTGGTGGACCACACAGATTTGTAGGATATATCTAAGACTACGGTTTAGAGATCTCGACGATTATTCAAAATCTTGGGGGATGTTCAAGTTAGACCTAATTAAACGGCTATAAAGTTAGAAGTATGGTCTAACTAGGGGTGAGCAACATGACAGGGCATGGCTGCTTCAACGGATTTCTTCACAAAATCCGCAGGAGAGACACGCCGATCTGCGACTACTGCAGAGAAGAAGACGACACCGCAGAACACACACTCAAAAGATGCCCTACATGGACACTAGAGCGACGAGAATTAGTGAAAAAAACTCCAAGGAAAAATGGCAGAGTTTCCAGACATTCTGCCGCAAAATTTTGGAAACCAAAGAGGACGACGAAAGAGCACGCCAGCGACGACCAAGGAAGAGAGGAGCAGAATAACGCGAATCCTCCTTCTCTTTTTCTTGCAAGTCTTAACCCAAAGGATGCAACATCAGGACCACGGACGAGTCAAGACGACGCACTTCCAGAAAGTGATGCCTTCTTCACGGGCTGGTCTTCTGGGATCTTCAACAGCCACATCAGGGAAAAAGAAAAAGGGTGAGCAACCCTTTTTAATCAAAGTGCCAACTTAAATTTTAAAATTTTTTGGCGAGCCCCACAAATTTGTAGGAGAGCTTAATTTTCAGTATAAAAAAACTTTAATATAACCTTTTGACAATAATATAGCACTCGAGTCTTTCAAAAACCACAAGAATTGCTGAAATTGCTTGTTGATAGCTTACCAGTCTGACTGATTGTGTGACAGAAGCAAACACAAACAAGAACAGACGCGCGTTCTGTATTGCATGTTTGAACAAGCCGCCGACAAGTGAGTAACTCGTCACAAAAGATATTTTCGGTTTAGTATACACCACCATTTTATTATAATTAATTATATAACAATATATTGATGGGAGAAAGTCGTTAAATACAATAAATTGAATTTAAGAAATGCTTGGCTGGCCGTGTGTTGCTCACCCCTGGTACAGAACAAGGCTGGGCAAACTTACGACTGGTCTGCTGGACCCTAATTTTCGTTTTAATTTATGTGTAACCTTTTGATTATACTAACACGCTTCTCATATCATATATATATAATATATACTCAAGTTTTTGTCCTCGGTCTAAAAAAGACTCCCAAAGGTTTAGTTAGATACCAAAGTGTCACGGTGACATGAGATGAGCTGAAAGATTTGTCGTTGCTCCCTCACAGAATCATTTCGTGTTTCATTAATTTTGAATATCCATAAGCGAAACATAAGAAATAATAGGGCACAGCTAGAACCATTAAAATCGTTAGAAGAAAATAATTCGGACTAACGAAAGTAATATACTCATATTGTCTTTTATTTATTTATCCTTTTCAAGAACTTATTTATTTAAAATTTGGTAAAAAGATGGCCTTTTCTTATACTGAGATTTCGAATATTTATAGCAGAAGAAATGAGGGAACAAATTAGGTTCGTTTGCGTTCGTCTTTGATAAAAATCTTAGGAAAGACTGAATGGATAGAGAGAGAGAGAGAGAGAGACCGTCAAAGGGGCAAAAGTTTTGTTCCGGAGATCTTTGCGAAGAACATTTTCTGAAGAGGCTCACATACTCAAGGGGTACTTGAAAGCCGTCCAGGAATTTCCAGAACAATTTAAATAAAAGTTCTTTTGAATCTTCCCATGTCTTTTAAAACTCCTTTTTCTTTATTTCTTTGATAATGCGCTTTTTATAGTTTTCTTCGGGGGGGTACGGCGAAGGGCGGGCAAGCTTTCATTTTTTGCCTTCCATATACCGCCGCCACAATCCTACGGTTTGTGGGTTTCTCAAGCCCGCGATTTATTTTATTTATTTATTTTACATTTTTTGAAACTTTTATTTCATCTCCTCCTTCCCTCTTTTTGATTCTCTCGGTTTTTACGAAACGTCGTGTTATTTGAAATCGTAGTATATGAGATCAAGACCCGACAGCCTTCACAGACACGGTGAACGGATGAACTATTGACTTTGCTGACCGTTTAACATAACTGCTATAGATGCGAATCGGAATATATGTCATATGGACATACACTCAGACTTTTTTTACGCGATTTCGAAACCAGGAACTATCAGAACAAACTTCTCTCAAAACATTGACCCCTGTACAGGGATTTCTTTTATTAACTAATGCACACCTTCATGAAATGCTTATTTCATAAATAATGCACAGGGTTGGAGCTTTTATGCCACAAATACGATAATATTAATATATACTTCAGTGAGGCAGTGATTTTGTAAGTTGAACAAATTTTTTTTTGAATGACGTAGTCCTGCTTTTATACCAAATATATTTCATAATTGTTGCACAATTTCGAAAAGGTCTCATTTCATAAATAATGCACACTTGTATGAGGGATTTATTTCAAAAAATATTGCACAATTTTATGTAGAATTCATTATATCCAATTGTATACTGTAGTTGAAGTAGAAAAAGGTTTAGAGCGAATCTCAAATGAGTTATGTTCAAGAGGCAAAACCCATTGTGAGATGCAGGGCTAGAAAAGAGACACTTTTACCAACATGAGAGAAAAACAAAAATTGGAATCGCTTGATACAAAAGATGTTCGAGCAAATGAAACGTTTTGATGGGCGAAGGCCAGACAAATTAAACGGCTCACTACTACATGACCGTTATTGACTAAAATAAAGGAACCGCATTATTGAAGTGGTATCGACATGTCCAAACAACACACACGCACACACACATTAATGGTTATTGCATTCGTAGATAGTTTCAAACCCACATCACCCATTTTCTTGTCATGATCAGTAACAGCAACCAACTTTACGCTTCGTTTGGATTTATCCCAGAAGTGAGCGAACGGTCGATCGCGAACAGTTCAACAGTCAATTGCAGACATTTTTAATTACTTACTAGGTTGATAAAATATTCGAAATGAATTTGAAAAATTGGAAGTATGGGTTAATAAATTAGAATTTCTTACGGATGACCCATTAAGACTCGCTTAATTTACAGTCACGGGAAAAAAATTATTAAATTGCTCAGTTCCGTAAATGATTTTAAAGCAGAATTGAAACCATAGAGACCTTAATTAAATTTTTATTTGTTTTTAATTTGATCAATTTTTCGAACTCGATTGTGCATAAATTTTTCCCACTTAGGTACTGCCACCTGTCTCAAAGCGGGACATTAAATACTTGGTCTGGTTTTGAAGGGGCTTTAGCTTTATGTCTAGAGAACAGGCCCGTGCCTTAAACCCAGGAAATGGATAAAGGATAAGCGAAGATTTTAGGGTTGGTAAAAATTGAGGGTTATACTGGGTTAGCAAGAAAGTTCTTTCGGTTTTTTAGTATGAAATAAAACTCATTGTTTGAACTTTAATCAGTCAAACGTCTACCATTTTGTTTGATCAACTTTTGCCTTCTTTCTAGTGACTTCACTATTCCGTGCTCATAACACTTCTGGTTCTTCTCAGCAAAAAACTCAACCAGGGGCGATTTGAGGTCATCGTTACTACTGAAATTTTTATTGTGTTAAAAGTCTTGTGAGTGATACTCCGATAGTGTAAGATCGGGGCTTTAAGATGGATGGGACATTACTCCCCAATCAAGCTCCAATAATTTTGGATCAATGTGTGAGGCCTTACACTGTCGTTCAATTCGTGCTGAACCCAAATATCGAGCTTTCGAAAGAAGAAAACCCTGACGGTTCTGAGTTGATTCTCCCTGTGCCGGTCGCTGATGATGAATGAGGAAGCTTGTCAATGGACAATTCCTCTAATGTCTTAGAATCACCCCTGTGGTGGTGAAGTGTGGTAAGGTTAATAAACGAAACCACTGATTCCAGAATTCGGAATCGTCTATTAAATGAATCAGGGCAGTATTTATACCCCAAAAAGGGTTGACAAACCGTTATACCATTGATGACCCATCTGGGCGGCCCATTAGAACAATGAAACATTTGCCTGTGCCCAGATGGGTCATTTTACAATTCGCAAATATTTACAGGTATATGAAGTGATTCATTCTGGCTGCCTTTTGTGTCTTTTCCTTTTCTTCTTAAGCCTCTTGGCTTTGAGCCGAATGAACCACTTTACAATGAATCAAGCAACATTTACATTTCATGGCCGCAAGTCTGAACACAAGTCCAAGACGTTTTATGTGGTTTTGAATTGTTCTATTTGGTACGTTTAATCTTTTTGCAATCTCTCAACAATTATATGACGATTCAATTCAGTTATGGCTTTCATTTGATCATCACCAACTTCAAAAGGTCGACCAGAACGTTGGTCATGTTTAAGTGAAAAATCTTCAGAACGAAATGTTGTAATTCTGTTAAACAATCAACACCATAAACTTCACATACCTCTTTGTAAGTCTCAGCTGGTTTCTTATCTTTGTGAGAATAAAAAGGCAAAAAATGTCGAAAATGCCTATTTCGAACTCCATGTTGTCCGTAAACTAACGATTGTAAACAAAATTAAACGAAATTTGTTCCAACAGCATCCTAAAAGTGTCCACTACCAAACATTTAGAAAAGAATAAGGAAACAAACATCAAACTATTTCAAAAATGTCTTGATGAACATGAAAATAGATTTTTGATCGAAGGGAGTATTTAAATCGGATTAGAAACTTCAAATACAAAAATTCAAAATTAAATAATAAAAAATTAAAATCAAACAAACGTGATTGAGTTTAGTTTTATTTATTTATTTATTGTTTGTAAGGGTTAGCGTTGGGAAATTATTTATTACTTTTGAAACAGACGAAATTTCGTTAGCTAAAACAGAACCAAAGCTGTGAGTCTCAGAGAGAGAGAGAGAGAGAGGATTGAACTGAAGGATGGAAGGAATGAAAGAAGCAGAAGGAGGATGGATTCATGAGAGAAATCGGAAACCGGAGTACACGAACCAATTAAAATGTTTGCGGGATTCGAATCAGCATCGGGTGCAAGACAAGAGTGTCACAAATGAGTCACTTTTGTTTCCTTTTTAGTGTGGAAGTGTGCAATATTTATGAAACGAATAGAACTTCCGACCGATAAATTTTCCTTTAGGTATACTACAAGGATACAGCAGCATCGAATTGTGAGCTCAGTTTCAGTCTCAGTAAAATTCTTCAGTGTGCATTATTTATGAAACAAAGGCTGTACAAAAGTGTGCAGTACTTATGAAACAAAGTCTTCGTAAAAGTGAGCATTATACTCCAAACTCAGGCAGTTTTTGGCGTAAAATCGGAAAACTGAAATCAGCAAAAAAGCTTTTGGATAAAGCTTGCAGCACTCAAAGGAACTGATTACGAAAGAAAACTTACAAGAGAAAAAAATGTTAGAAAAAGCTCTGAGATGATCAAAAAAAAGTTGATCAGAAGTTTGAGAAAAGTATAAAAGAGACCAAAAAGTGGAAATTAAAAATGGGAGCTGGAAAAACGAAAGCTAAGAATAGGTCAGGGAAAAAGGAAAAATTCGGAAAAGTACGTCAAAGTGTGGCGGAGAGATCTTTTGTGACCGATTAATCCCAGTAGACAGTGCTGAAGAAAATAGAAATTCAGGATTTCCTTCCTCCGAAACAGACGAAGAAAGTAAAAGGGGCCCCGAAGAAAAATTCTTTTTTCGTTACTTCCTCGTTGGCTAATGAAAAGGAGGTCAAGCTAAAGAAGACACCTTCTCCACCGCTTCTCCTCCCTACTCATACGTTTTATTTTGGTAGGGCTTTAACTTTAAAACCGAGCCAGCAATTTTAGTTAGTCGGTGAAAAAATACCGCACAGATACACAGACAAAAAGAAGAAACAATTTCCCATTTTCGGGGGCTTAGAGATAAGCCCACGAAAATCCTTCTTTGAGGTGGGATGAAAATTGAGAAGTTAGAAGCCCTTTTTTGGGGGTTTCGCAAAATATTTTTCTGGCTCCCCTGTTATAGTATCAACACAGCCATATGGCGACGGTGGTGGATCGTCGGAATAACGCGTCATTATTTTACAGTTCCATCAGACTCATCCTTTCCCATCCTTTTCTTTCCTCTTCATTTGCTCATCTACGGTCTTTTTCGGTTTTTCGCTTTCCCTCCTCCTCCTCCCCTCCTTGTTTCCTTTGTCTGTTTCTTTTATTTTTATGCTTTATTGAATTTTCTTTTCTTTATCTCTTGATTTCCTTTCTCAGATTGCCGATAAGAAAGCGTCAGTTTTTATTATTGTGATTTTCTTTTCCTTTGGTCTACTTCTATCGAGCCATAGAATTGGTAACTGCTGACTCAAGTGTATTCGGGTTGTGCTTCGTGGATATTTAAAGTTGTGCTATTCAGTATTTTTATTGTAGCAACTGATTTCGTTTAAATCTTAAGAAGACAAGATAAAAGATAGAATAATTTACTGAAATTAATTTGTTATTATAATTCATCAAATGTTAGATGGTCCGGAACATAATGCAGTTCCGTTAGTCACAGTTAATTACGGTAAAAGTGATAAATCAGCCAAATATATATATATTTCCGGATATTATTCATACCCACCAACTAAACTTGGTTAGTGGGACAAATAACTGTTTGTTTATAACAGTTACTGGCTAGCTTATAAGATATACAACTTGTAATGGGGGATTTGATCAAACTTTGACAAATTTGACAATAGCTGTTACGGATTGTCGTAGATTTGACCCCAAAACCAATGGAAGTAGTGAATTCCAGTCCAAAAATACCGGAATACTAGTGAACAGAAGCAAGACGGAAAACCGCACGAGCCGAATGCGAAGTACAGGCGCAATCACCCTGTACTTTTTGTCAGTTTTTCGTCCTGCTGAATCCTGCCATTGACATGTAGACAGGATCGCGATTTTAGGCGCAATTAAATTGAGCCACATTTCGTAATAATAGCCAAACAGCTGTCTTCGCCAGTAACAGTCTACGAACCGCCGAACCCATAAGAAATGACAGAAGCCAAGCATCTGAACAAACTTTCATTAAAATACCCACTGCAAGATGAAGCTTTTACAAACTATCCGGTAAATGTGATAAATACTCAATAATTTATCACATTTACCAAACTTATTTGGTGATAATAAATAATCGCCGCAAAAAATATATACCTTAGGTCAAATTTATCACTTTTACCGCAACATATACACGATATCTATTCATTACATATGCACAAATATTTTCAAATATTTAAACATTTTTATGAGTATAAATTCAAGCTTTGGTTTCCTTTTCGGCCAGATCTCGTTTTGTGCGTCTTCTTTGACTCAACTCATAGTTATAGTCGTGTTTCAACTGATCTTTCCTCTTGAAATTGAAGAAGACGGACTAGTTAAATCTACAAACTCTTTAAAATGTTTACTTATAATCGATTATGTTTGGGAATGTCAGACGCGACATTTAATTTGCTTGTAGTATGACAGTGACAATAGTATTCAATGACAACCTTTTGCTATAAAGCTAAGCTATATTCAAACCAGTCGAAGACGTGATAATATAATCTCAAACAGATGAAATAAACCGAGTATAAATAAAAATATATTTTTAAACGAGTTAGTGATAACTTTTTTTCAAGTTATGCGATTTAATCACGATTCATTTATACCAAAAAGGTGTTATGAGTAACGCGAATCTCAGGCTAGGAGAGTCGATATTTATAGCGCAAAGGAGGCTGGGCTGGATTCATCACACACACATAAGTGCATCCATCAAAATCATTCAGGTTGTAGTGGGAAAGGGAGTAGTAATACGTGTTGAAACGAGTCAAAACTTGAATGTGGTGACACGTCTACTGGGAGTCTTCCATTTCGAAACTTTCCCCACTTCTTCGAGGCCGGGGAAATTTTCTTTTTCTTCTTTAAATTTTGTTTTGATAAGCGCTAATTACCCAAACGCGGTGACTTTAAATCCGGCGAGAAAGTTAAATTAAAAAAAAAATTTTTTTTCTCAGAAAAGATTCTTAGAAAATTTTTTGTACTTTTGTTTTTATATTAATTTTATTTAATTATGAAAATAAATGCAATTAATAAAAAAAAATTTATTTTCAAAAGTTGGTAAAAGGATTTTTTAAAAGTTTTGATAAACAAAAAATTTCTTTTCCTTCCTCTTATCGAATGAATTCCTGACTAGAGAAGGTAATATTTTTAAAAAAATTTTCTTTTTTAATTATGTTTACTTTTTGGATTTTCCAACAGAGAGAATCAACTCGAAGATTTAGTAGAGATTTCTTTCTTCATTTAAAAACAAGAGGTCATATTCCGTCTGCTCTCTTCCCTGTGTCTAAGTCACAACTCGGCTGGATTTGTCGGAAGTTCTCGGAGGTCATTAGCCTTTGGTTTTTTGTTCGAGTACATTAGAAAAATTAAAAATTTGTCATCTTCTCCAGTTTGAGTTAGTAGAAAGTTTCTATGAACCACTTTTCTCATCTCCTTTTCGTTCGACGATATAAATGGCTTTGGTCCAGTTTTGATTTCCGTAAGGCCTTGCTTTGTACACTCGAGAAAATTTCATTTCCGACTTTTCCCTTTTCGTGGGGAGAGGGGATGAGAATTTTCCTCCATTTTGTTTATGTTGACGTTATTTTAACTTATGGAAAGTATACTCTTGGATATATTCATTGGGACGTTTGTTAATTTGAGGTGATGTGGTTCTTTGGACGTGTCTAAATCCTTCTCGTTTGATCGTATGGTGATGCGTTGAAGAATTTTGTTATAAATATGAGCCAGTTTGACTCATTTTAAACGATTTTGTTTATGAAGAAGTTGAGAAAAATTTATTGAAAGATTTATTACTAAGAAGGAAATTCTTCTGATTCTCTTAGTTCCTTGGTACTCAAACTGCGGCCCACCAAGCTCTACTGAGTGGCCCAGTGACCCAGTGGAAACCGATTGAGTGAACTCCGAACTCTGAACATAGTGCCTGACCAGTACGACAATGCTCGGGCCTGTGCTCAGAAACTGCTAACATTCTTTCAGCAAATCTTTATGAGACAATATACAGAAAATACATACAGAAACAGACTGACAGATGTCCATAGAGATGATGCACTGAGGGTGGACTATATGCGTCGAAAGCCGGACTTGTTAAATCTTTTTTTTGGCAAGTCGTGTGGCCTGGTCACAATGAAAATTTGGTCCAGGAAGGAAAAAGCTTCAATATCAAAGCCTTAGTTAAAGAGAAAAGCGGAAAATTCTCTCTCAAATACTCTTCAGACTTGTGAACTATCCCAATCCCTGTGCGACAATTCTCCTCAACGAACATAACAACCGACATCTACTAAAACGACACAGACCACTCGACTCTACAACACGCTTCCTCTGTTATTGTTATTGTTGTCATTATTATTATCATTTATATTATTAACACCGATCCTTTTCCTCTCCCTTCCCACTCTACTCCTCATCTTTCATGTCCTTTCCCCAGTCAGCTTCTGAGGCTTCTTCCCTAGGTTATAGTTCCTTCCTCGGACACAGGAAGGATATGAAGAAACATAAACACTAAGTATATATATTAATATAAAAAATTTAAGTTTGATATTGTATTTATGTATACAGAGTAAAAAAAATCTGTAATGAGTCAAGCTGGCTCAGCAATTGTAGTGTTTATTCTGAGAGAAATTCATTTCATAAATGATGAACACTTTCATGAAGAATTTCATAAACAAGTAGATGGACTCATTGTTAAATGGTTCGGGTTCCTTCAGAACGAAACTCGAAATTTTTGCGTTTTTACGGTATTTGAACGGAATTACAATTAGCATTCCCCTCCGCGTTGTCATTTACTGAACAAACCGTAATGTCTTCCTCTATTAATTAAAATTCTTCATTGCTGTCGGATAATCCGCATAAACCGGAAATTCGGATTAACAGGATTCGTGCAGTCAGAATTCTACTGCATCGAGGAAACGTTTCTGTAATTGAAAATTGTCTTTTTCCGAGGGAACATCAAAACAGTTTGTTTCGCTGACAAGATTATTTCTTTAGAAGTGAGAAACAAGTCCAACTTCATCATCTTAGAACCGGCTACAATCCTGCTTTGTGCATCCGAACAAAACTCAGCTCTGACGAGTGCCGGAAGACATTCCGGGAAAAACATCAAGTTCCTCTCTCTTTCATTCTTCTGAAAAGACAATTTTAACAGCAAACCGAAGCTCCTTTTGCGGTTCCTTTGCCCTCTTCACTTTCAAAACCTTGAATGTTACTTGTTGAGTGTACTGTCAATGAGATCAAAGGGATTCTCTGCAACTGATTCGAGTAGGAGTTGAATTTTAAATTACGTGCACTGCACCGGAAATTTATTCACGTTTGGGGTTAATTAGTTATTACGTAAACATCAAGACAAGCAGCTAATGGAAGATGTGTTAAAGTAGACTGTAGTTTCAGGTTTTGACTTAGATGATTCGCATTACAATAATCCTACTCCCCGTTGAGACATATTCACGACTAAATCGCGTAATTTCAAACAAAAGCTCCCGTGAATTCGTATAGAAACTCAAAATGAATTTCGACTCAAACTTAATTCACTTTATTTTATATAAAAGAAGATAGTGTGGGTTGCCCTACAACTGCATTATTAGTAATCAGTCTTGAAGATACGCGAGAATCATTACAACTACCTCACAATATGAGGTGTCGTATTTACTCTCATGAGTACAACGAAGATGAATGTCTTCTAATATTTCTGAAGGCATGTTCTGTTACGTTTTAAAAAGTTATACTAACACCAAACGTACGACAGGAAATTTGACTGTATTCAAATTAAAACACAAATTTGTAGTAGTCCAAGTATGGCAGTCGTGACTGTTTTGTTTTCACACCAGTTTCTAGGATGCCATCATTTAGAAGTTCTATAAGGAAGAAATGGTACGTAGTTGAAGAGGCAAGAAGTCAACAGCAAAACCAAAAACTCTTCAATAATTCAGGTCGAAGAGGAGGGAAGTCTTGGGGAAAAACTTTGACAAATGCGCCAAAGGAAATTTGCCCTAACCAATGAATATTGATAAATAGGTGTCGGATGTTAGCCAGGTTGCCGCCCGCGAGGTTTCATTTACCACCAACAGAGAAAACGGGTGTGGAGGAGCAAAAAATAAATTACCTCACCCTTAATCAACCCTTAATCAGTCAAGATCCAAAGGAAAGGTTTATTGGTTCGATCCCACGTTAAAAATAAAACCTCCTTAATTTAAGGCCCAACATAAGCTTTTCAAAGGAAATGACCGTGGAAAGATTAAAAGGTCTCGGGGAAATAGCTTTCCAAATTTCCAAAGGAACGGACACACAATAGACCGTTTCGGGAAAAAAATATCTTGAGCTAGGTCACGTGAGACATCCTCGGGCGATCCATCTTCCGAGTGATTTCTAACCAGCCTACGAAACAATGCACTTAAATCGACTAAAACGATGGCCCATATTTTCCCTCTGACTAAACAAAAAAAAAACTTTCCTAGCCGACCATTTTGCGGTGTGCATCCCCCATCCTTTTCCAACTGTCCTAAACTGTCACATTCCATTCGCTTTTCCAATTTCTGCGGTGTGCGAATTTGAATTTTTCTGGTTGGGTAACGGGCATGAGAGAATGCCGCAATCTTGAAAATTTAGTCTCAGAACAAGTTTCATTATTTAAAAATAAAATTTAGTTTAAATTTACCTGATAATAAAGATATCTGTTTTGAACATGAAAAATTAATTAAATTACAGACTTTTCAATTAAGGTTAGGAAAAACAAGAGGTCCGCCCTTCTCTTTATCCTTTTTTCTCTTAAATTAAATTCTTCTCCGTTTAAAAATCATAATTAAAATGAACCGTCTTTCTGACAGTCTTCTGAGAGACTAACTCTTTTCACATGTACCACTTTTCACCCGCGTAAATCCTTCAAATAAATTTTGAATAAATAAAAAAAGTCCCGGTTGCTTAACTCCGCGTGTAAACAATAATCCACGGCAACATTGTGTTCAACAATCAGTCAAAAGCAGACGACGTTTTTGAAATGAAGAGTCATAGAGTATGAAAATGAGTTAACATTACGATCACATGAATCGAGGCGTTGTGATGTTGTTTTAAATTATTCGCGGATTTTATTCTTTGTATTAATAAATATTCACGTAGATTTTGTTGGGTTTAGTAGTAATCGCACTAAAGAAGTTTAAAACGTTTATGGGATATCAGTGTAACGGAAATAATTAAGTGCGTTTCGTAGTGAACACACGGAAAAGCGAAGCCAAAAGTTTTGCCAACTTACAACTGTTGGCATCTTTGCAACGTTTACAGTTGTACTTTGGCGAAACTTTTCGTTGCACTTAATTTTCACTTTTCAAATCGTTTTCGTTTTAGTGATATTTTGTAAACATAGGTTTTTTTTACGCGGTTTACTTAAATAAAAATCGTGAGTGTTTATATTCGACAGATATTTGAGTTTTTAAGATATTTAGATTTTAAGTTTGGTTGGTAAGTAGGATCAGAAGAATGTAGAAAACAAATTTCTACGAATTTAAATTGTAAATCATTATGAACGGGAAATTTGTCGACAATTTTAAATAAAATTTAAAAAGAACTTAAAGATAAACAACACAGTTGCGTGCGCATCTGAGTTTGTTTCAGGTTGTGAGTAGCGCTAGATTTTTGTCGTCATTCGTGTCCAAGTACTCGAGTTAGGTAGTTTGTGGATGTAGTCGGTGTGGTGTAGTGGTTGTTATCTTTGAATTTTTAGTTTTTATCTTATTTCTTCAGTTTAGACACCTAGTTTACCTAAATATATTTGTTTTAAAGAGGAGAGGAATGAAATATAAGACCAATGTAAGTATTTTCAAATTTTTTTTTGAATGAGTGGTGTTTTCATTTCCAAATAAATTTTTGAATTAAATTATAAATTGAATTATTCATAAAAGTGTGCATTATTTATGACATAAAGTACTGTAGTGTTCGTGAAGAGTCATTTGTAAAAGTGAAAACTCTTTTGTTGGTGTTCAAATAAATATTTGCATTGCTTATGCAGAAACAAAAAGTTCTTTTAGTGTGCAAGATTTATGAAATAAAGTATTCCTAATGTGTGGCTAAAGAGAATGGATTATCATAGAAGTATGCGAAATCCATGAAATTAAATTTTTAATACAAAGTTATAGCAAGTAAGTTAGTTACGACAGCAATTGCAGGGTATGAATTAGTGTTATATATTGGTTTGTAGAGTTGGCAACAATATAATTATTGAAGAGACAGTTAAAGTGCAATGAGATAGTGTATAGACAGTTTAAAGGTCTACAGTATCTTAGAAGTAGCAACAAAAAATTTATTCTGCACATAAACCCAGGAAATCTGTTTGTGTCTAAATCATCAGTGGTTGTGCTTAGTTACGGATTTCGCACTTTAGCGGTAACATTTACGAAAACTGTTTGTTTCCCTAAATCCCGAAAGTCGATAGTTAAAAGGTCACATGACCAAATTACTTTCCTTTTGTTTTGTTTTAATGAACAAGGTCAGACCTTCATTAAAATGTTCATCGAGTTAATCATCAATATTGTCTTATCCCTTTACAGACTTTTTGTTCTGTGTTTGTCTGGCCGAAATATAGTTTAGTGAGTGGGTCAAACGTTGTCTTAAGATATCACTGACTCAAATACTCGTCAATTTGGGCAAAGGAGGAGGGAATGCTGGGAACATCGAAAGGAGTTAAGCGTTGATTTCTTGATCTGATGGGAGACCGAAAAAATTTTTTTTTATTTTTATTTCTAATTTTATGTGATTATACCGCGTCTCCATGGTTTCATTTTTATTTTCGGAGGAAAAACAAAAGGTAAAAAGTAAAAAAGAATAATATTTCTCGAAAGGGAAACTTTCACAGACGAGTGACTTGCAAAAAAATTTTCAAATTTACTGTATACTGTTTGGTTCGTTAGAGTTTTCGGATTTTCCACTGATTTCTTTCTTTCTTTTTAAATAAAAAAGAAGACAATTTTTATTTTGGTGAGTTTTCTCAATTTTCCACCTTTCCTTTCCTCCCTTTTTTTTATTTTTAGCCTTTCCCGGATGTTTTGAATGCTCTTAAAGCGAATAAAATTATCCGCGTTTTCTTCAAGCGAAAAATTTCCGTGGTCCGAAATGTAAAAAGTGCGGATTCATTTATTGGTGGTGGTGGTGGGGGTCTACAGGTGGTGGTTGCGTTGGTTTCTTTTGTTGGAAAATTTTCTCCCGAAAGCCGAGTAGACTTCTTCCGGCTTCCGCCGACCCTGCCTTCCCATAATTGAGATTCCTTTGAGAAAACTGTTGTTTCTCCCCGTCTTCCGAGTCATTAAAGTTTCATTTGTAACTAGACCAGTTTTATCTTTTTAGAAATGGTGTCTCTTCTCCTTCTCTCCCGGATTCCCTTTCTCCTCTCCTAATTAATGACTGTTCTACTCGATATCACTTTCTCATCCTTTGTTTCTCCGGTATCGTTCACTGAGTCGCGAGAGACCCACAGTTTAACTATTGATCTTCAATAACCGCTCACCTCGGTGTCTGGAAACTGTTTTCCTATGAGAATGTCGACCGCTTTGTAAGGAGAAGGTTATTTCAAAAGTCATGCACAGGCTGTGAGAAATGAATTTGTTAAATACAGCACACTTGTATGTAGAACTCATTTCAAAAGCAATGCACGTTTTAGCGATAGAATTAATTTTTACATAGATTGAAACTACTTTCTTTCATAAATAATGCACAGTTATGTTTAGAATTCATCAGTTCAGCAAAATCTTAGAAAAAAATTGTCAATTCATTCTAGCTACTTCACAAAATGGGTTAGGTTGTACTAATACTTGTCTACTTTCGAAATTGGTGGACACTTTTATGACGTTTCATAAATGTTGCACACTGTTGTGATAAATTTATTGATTTCATGAGTGATGTAAACATTTATGTGGGGAGGATTCAATTGCGAGGTGACGATTGAGAGCTTTGGGACTGGTGGGAACACCTAACTTCTTCAGGTCATGGTCGTGGTTGAATGAAGAAAATTTTCTTCTAATTTTAGAGGAGGAAGCAGGTGGAAGTTTTAAAAAAAAGAATCCAAGTCACGATTTGGGTTTAATAAGCCCCGATTTTATTCCTGAGAAAACATTTTTTTTGGGATTATCGGAAATTTTTTTTCCCCTTCATCGTGTCTTTAGCGAAGAATCTGATTCAGGTGTTGGAAACGTATACCGAATGACTTGGGTGGTGTCTAGAAGTGGGGTATTTGACTCGTGTGAGTAAGCTATATTGTAATTCAGTACATTGTTCAGTATATTGTAAACAGTACAGTTGGTATGGCTGTCGTTGAGTTTTGGTCCTGTTTTCCTGCTTTGGGTATAACAGGATTTGGGGTTGGGGTTGCTAGTCAGGCGCTTTCAATACTCAACCTCCCAAACGACCTTCCATCTTTCCATCTTCCTTCTATCTCCTTTAGTACTCTCTCATCTTGTTGCTATGAGTTCTTTTCCTTTCATCGGTCTACACTTTACTCGTCTTCAGCCTGATTTCCGGCAGAAACGCCGGTGACTCCAGTTTGCTCTGTCTTCTGCCACGTTGTTTAAGGTCTTATTGCGTGATTCCCAGGCCTTAACGTCTCTATCCCAGTGCTGGTGTAGTATTGTTCTAGTCTCTCTCCTGTATCTCCCGGTAGTACTGATAGATAGTAGTGGGAGTATAGGTATAGGAATCGGGCCTGGTAGAAACTGTCTTTCTACTCCGAATCCCGGAAGTACTGGAAGATCGTATTTGTCAGTCTTTGTTCATTCTGTTCCTCATGACTTACATTATCCTGTGGGGGGTACGGGTATATCTAACGCGCAAACTAACTAGGACTATCTGGTGAACTAAAATCACAAAAATGTTTTAAAAGAGTTCAGCAAGATGGAGAGGAGAAGGTCAGCAATGTTTCCTATTTTCACCAACCAAAATAAAATTTCCGTTCGACAGGAGAGGGAGAAGACACTAAAGAATTATTTTTGGTGATCGCCACATATTTTCAAAACAAATGCTTTCAACCAAAACTCAAATCTTGAACAACAAAAAAAAGGGAAACCAATTTTGAAATTTTATGGTTCAAAATAGAAACTCAACAATTAATGGCGAGATTTATTTGTGCTTCCCACAGGGGTTGCTGGGGGTGGAAATGGTTTTATGTATAAGATGTCCGCCTGCCTAAAGGTTATTGCGATGAAATATGACATGTAAAATGATTTTTATTTAGAAAATTTGATTCCGTTTCCATATATACATCGAACAACATATCGGAAACTGTGTGATTGTGTTTGGATTTTGAATTCCGGCATTTCCGACGAAAATTTTCATGAAATCAAAGCGAATTTCCGTTTCCTGAGAAAGAAAATTTCAACTTGAACCTTTCAATCTTTCTCTATCTTTTGACTTTTACTAAACTCGGGAAAAGTCTTTCTTCCTTCTTTACATCTTCAAGCTTTTCCTTTTTATTTTATTTACTCGAAATGAATTGTTACGCCTACGCGGTTTCGAATTCCGAGAAACCGAAACCGAGCTTTAGAACTGATTTCCTTTTTAAATATGATTTGTTGTTAAGTCATGTCTCGTTTTGCGCGTCTTCGTCTTCGCATTTATTTAAAGTTATGCTATTTGTATTTTACTTTTTCTCCCTTTGTCAGTGAAGTGTTAGAAGATAAGACATTTCGTTATGTTTAACTCGGGAAAATATGGTTTTCATTATTTTTGATGAATCGTTAGAAGACTTGGGTTGTAGTACTACTACATTGGTAACCGAACCGTCTTTAAGAAACCAAAAATATTTATGAAATGTTTTTTAAATATTTTAAATCTTATTTCATGAATATAAAAATATATTTCTCTTCGTTTATATTAGCTGTAAAAATTTTAACAGGACGTCTAAAGGACAGAGTTTACTTAGAAAAGGTCGCAGATGTGAAAGTGGGAAATGTAAAACTACGGGTATTAAGACTTGATACTCAATATATAATATAGATGTGGTGGCCGCGTAATTTGGTTTTCGTGGAGGCCGCGCAAGCAGAAGACAAAAGAAAAGAAAAAAAAACAATATGTCGATTTTTTCCGCTGTATTCTGTACGCGTCAATAACAAATATAATTTTAAGCAATATCTTTAGAATTCGTTCTGTTAAATCGAAAATGAACACGCCTACCAAATTGGTGACCGCCGACGGTGAGTCCAGGATCAATATCGACTGTGTTTCTATCGAAATTCCGCCCTTGTGGCGAAAGAACGTCAAAATTTGGCTGGTCCAGGTCGACTCGCTGGTATCACTGTGGAGGAGACCAAGTATCATCATGTAGTACCAGTGCTGGACGCAGACATAGCCGATGCCTTCAGCGATCTTCTAACGCAACCGATGAGCACCACCTCGTACTCCGACTTGAAAACTCGCTTCTAGAAGAGTTGGAGCTGGGAGACGGGATGTCGGGACCAGGTTGTGTCGTTGTAGATGAACGAATGATGGACAACACTAATCCCGAACGTATATGTATATTGATATATAAAATGTTATTATAACTATAATTTAGAATCGAAATGGAAAATGCAAGGATCCTGATTGTGCGGAGCTCCGGGACTGAATGAATTTTGCTTCAATTTTCGTCTGCTTCATTTTACTGTGCCCATTCCGGAATGTGGAATGTGGCGAACGCAACATAGATATTAATGTTTAAAATTATCCTATAAATATATACTTTTATTCCAACAGTAATGTAAACCAGGGGTGGGGAACTTTATAATCAACGGGTCAATTTAAATTTTTAAAATTTTGGAAGGGTCGCACAAATTTGTAGGAAAACTTAATTTTGGGAATAAAAACGCGAATATACCGTTTGGACAATATTATTGCACTCACGCCTATGTAAAAACATCAGAATTGCTGAAATTGCTTGTTGATAGCTTACCAGTCTGACTGATTGTGTGACAGAAGCAAACACAGACAAGCACAGAGACGGGACCTTCGTATTGCATGTTTGAACAAGTCGCCGACAAGTGAGTAACTCGTCACAAAAAATAGTTTCGGTTTAGTATACACCACCATTTTATTATAATTAATTATATAACAATATATTGATGGAAGGAAGTCGTTAAAATACAATAAATTGAATTTAAGAAATGCTTGGCTGGCCGTGTGTTGCTCACCCCTGGTATAGAACAAGGCTGGGCAAACTTACGACTGGTTTGCTGGGCCCTAATTTTCGTTTTTATTAATGCGTAAACATTTGACTACACTAACACCTCTCTCATATCATATATATTTATATACTCAAGTTTTTGTATGTTTTTGTCCTCAGCCTAAAAAGACTGATAGGTTAAGACTCTCAAACATGTTTAACGAGCATAAAAATCTGTAAAATTACCGGTTAATGAGATGTATGAAGCTGCAAGTTTCTACTTATCTCATCCATATTCGGGGATAAATTCGAAATTTAGAAAAATTGGGTGACCTCTGACCTACATTAACTAATGTAAGAAAGGATGTGTTGTTTGTATCTTGCTAACAGTTATTTCTGTCGTCAGTACGAATTTTATATACTCCTTGTTGACGTAAATGCGTTTCCTCCTTTTTTTTTCGTAAGTAATGCACACTTTCAGCAAAATTTCATTCAATTTATAAACAACCCACGACTTCTTTAAAACTTTCTTTTGAAATTTGATTTACTACCTGGAAAGGGAATGAAAATGAGTCGAAACGACAGAAATATAAATAAAAGTTTAAAACAAAATTTGTTTCATCGCAACACCAAACAAAAATTTTCGATACAGCCACGAATGAAAGAGAAATGACGTCAAATTAAAATTTCAAAAACGAAAATTGACAAAAAACCAGATTCAACAATTTTCGTGATGAAGAAAAGAAACTTAAAAATAAAATAAAATAAAATAAAGAAGGAATCAAACAAAAATTTGAGAATAAATGGCGAATGAAAGACAATTTTTTAAAAATTTATGAGCACCTTGAAAGCCGTTAAAACTTTTTTCCTTAAATAACGAGAAGTTTAACAGAAGACAAAAAAGGGGAGAAAGAGAGAGAGACGTGGGACCAGAATGACGTCTTTATTTATCAAGACATTAAAAAGGGCTGTGGGAGTGGTGGAGGTTGGGAAGAAACCAACAGCAAAAGGAGAGAGAGGGAGGGGAAAATTGGCACCGGTTTAAAACGAGATTTTGAAGCTTATTGGAAAAAGTTAGTTTTAAAAGGAAGGAGGAGGAGGTGAGGATGGATAAAGAAGAAGTAGAGGAAGAGGAGGAGGAGGAGGAATCGATTCAGTGGTTGGGATTGTGAGAAATCCTTCAATTAATTTTAATTCTTTCATTCCCTTCAGCATTTTGTTTTCGAAGTGAATTTTCACTTTTCCACGAAACCGGCAGGGTTTTTCCACTCTCATTATCATCCCCCACCCACCTCATTAGTCTAAAGACCTTCCGCCAGCTGAAAGAAAGAGAGCTTTTAGATATTTTGATCCAAAAACAGCCTCAAGATTTTTTAAGCGGCGGTGGAAAATACTAAGGAAACAGCCTCACTAAAAATTTGTCTTTTATCTACGACCTAATTAACGCGGTTTCGCATCAGATAATTTTAATTTATCTGTTAGGTAACATTTGGAGAATACAGAAAAGGGTTTTTGAAAAGCTGTTACACAGATGACTCGTTTTCAATTTTTTTTTTCATTCAAAAGCTTTCTGAAACGGTGACGAAAGCTTGTTCGCCATTTTTTTTTTTTAAATTGGTAATTCATTCAGTTTCTGAATGTGGGTTCGATTATTTAATGAGTGGGATGAGGAAGAGGATACAAATGGATATTCGGTCTTTGGCATGTCTCTCTCTGGAGCTTTGGGTGTGCTTTTGGTTTTTGAATTTTTAAAAAAGTCGTGACGGAAATGTGCTGAAGTGAGGTGGGTTGATTAGGGAATAAGCGAGAACGTTGATTAAGGTGAACACTGGGCGGCTATAGTCTAAGGCTACCATAAATTAGTCTGGCGTAAGCCTTTTATTTTACGACTACCGTAAATTTAAATAAAAATTTGAAAATTTTTGCATTTTATTACGTCGGAGTAGTACATGTATAATAAATGGTGCTTAAAAGTAGGGGCACGAAAACCGGGGAATAATTTCTCTCAGTTTCTAAGTTTCTCATTCGACCGATTTTCCAGTTTTCCTCTTTTTGTTTTAATTTTTTGTTCACCATCAGAAAATGACCTAATCCAAATCATGAAAGACATTTGGTCAAAATAATCAAGCTTCCGGATTGTATAAGTGCAGCTAATTTCTAACTGGAGTGAGTGATGGAAGTAAAATCGCTCAACACCCAAAATCATAGGTCGGACTTTGTGTGTATAGTGAAACCTCGCGTAAATTTGGAAATTCCCAAAAACTATTTAAAGAAAACATTCATTCGAAGAAAAATACATAAAAATTGTTAATAACTATTAATAAGTGAAGTTAGACTTCTGCGACAGTCGAACTTAAAACTAAAACGTTGAGCACTGGGTTTCTAGCAAGCACTCGTTGAGCACTCAGTTCAGTGTTTACCCTGACGATGTCCACAGCTGCCGAAGTGGACGAAACGTTGGTTGATAGTTATAATATGACGCGGTGTAAAAAATGTTAGCCGCACAACTTCGAAACAGATTGATATGGCGAAAAGTCTCAAAAGACAGTTCGAAGATTCTCCTATCCGCGTCACTCGTTAAACGAGTCACTTTTCCCGTCAATTTCCATTGCTCCGTGTGATGCTGTCGTTAAGCGAGATTCTACTGTAAATGTTTTTAACAAATTTCTTATAAACGTGATACGAACAATTATTGCCATTATTTTATCAGACTTGAAGTTATGCGGTTTTCAGAACACAGAATATTATTCGTGGGCAGAAGTTTCATGTCTTTCTACACCTCGTATAACTGATATAACTGCTTAAAAAAATTCGGTGATTGATTCGTACGATGCGACGTGATTACTATGTAATTACAATGGGATGGTCAGTCTTCTTAAAATCACAAAATGATATATATATTTTTGACGTTATTTCGGAAAGCTGTTGCAACAGCGTGCTCCGTCTTCTTACATATCGCTATAAAACCAATTTCATAAGGAAAATCACAGTACAAAACAACGGCCTGACGGTTTTCAAGATTCTAAAACAAAAACTTGGATTCTAAATCAATATTCTTGGAAGGTTCGTTTCGAACAAAAAGGTTTTCACTCCCAAGCTATCGGTAATAGAGGGAAGAGTGGGCGGTGGAGGTTCAACAACTAATCAAACAAGCTCTTGTGGGCGAATTCTCACGATAGAATTTGAAAAGCGAAATTCGTAATGAAATTAAGCACTCGTGCCTTCCACCAGTCTTACTGTACTCTCAGAATTGGGGATCCTTCCATTTTGCCTGTGGTAGTTAACATGAGAGATGAGGAAAAACTTGCGGGTGTCATAAACAAGAATGAAAAATGACGCGTTCACACGGTTTGTGTTTAGGTTAGGCCCAAAATCTGGCGACAGTGCGGAATTAAATTTGCGACAGCCTTTTTTTTTCTGCCCGAAATTTTTCACTCCCTTCTCTGGTCAGTTAAATACTAATTTCTTCTCTCTCCCCCCTCTTCTCCCAACAGCTTTTTATAGCTGACCTTTTTTTTTCTCCAGAAGTTTTCCAGGTCAGGTTTTTTTATAAATTTATTTTTGGAGTGAAAATTTCCCTATTTTTTGAACTTTTTAGTTAAAAATATTTTCCGGCATTTTTTTTTTGAGTGAATGAAAAAAAAAATTATTCAAATCAGTGATTTTGACGGATTAATATATTCCACCTCCCCACTCCTACAGGAGAACCTTTTTTTTCCTTTGAAAAAAGGATTTTTGTTTGTTTTTTGCTTTTTTTTGTCGGTCAGATCATTCAGATTTCGACTCACGAGAGGATTTTTCCGGCAGGAGAGTCGCCTTGCTTTCGGGTCACGACAACGACGAAAAACCCAAAAACCCCGCCTCCTCACCTTAAATAGTTCTCAGACTGACTTTAAAAGGTCTCAAATTCTGTAGGAAGTAAGCGGATACAAAATTTAACTTTGTGAATTGGATGTGGATGTTAGCCGGAGTCTGTTTTCTGGTTTTTACTGCTGGAATCCTTACCTCACGAGTGGGATGTTGAATCTGGTCAAATTAAACGATTTGAGAAAAGACATTAACCTGTTAGCCGGGGATTTGGTTTTTCAATAACAACCGCGAGTTCTTTCATTAGGACGTGTCAATATCACACACGTTGCCACCGGTGTCTACTGCCACTTGAATCAAGCACTCCACACTACCACCCTCTAACAGTATTTTGTAGGGACTCTAAGGTGTTGTTACCGGATTAGAGCACGATCAGGTCAATTTCTTGACTTTCAAAGGTTTTTCTCACTTCCGGTATACCGTATAATATATTAATATAACTCTAAAATCGGCACGTATCTACCCGTCAAAAGAGGAACTCGTGTCGAGACATGTTAAGATGACTGAAACCTCAGTTGCTGTATAATATACGTCCCACCGGTTCCAGAGCACAACATATATAGTACGTCTGATGTATTTATACGTCCAGCTCGGTTAACAGGTTAAAAGTGTAATAAAAATAATTGAAAGAAGGGATGATGGGGAGGGTAAGGTAGGGGTGTGTCTTATGTAGGATAGCAAAATCAAAATTAATGACCTTTGAAAGAAAAATTTGTCTGCTGACTAAAAGCTTTTCCTCCATGATGGTCTTATAGATAGAGACCTGCGTATTTTTACAAATAAATAATTAATGTGCAATATTTATGAAATGAGCTCTTGATGGACGTATGACTTTCATATAAAACTTCTCCTTCTGGAATTGGGCGTTTTGTATCATCTAAAACCTCACGAAAGTGTGCATTACTAATGAAATAAGTTTCTGATGAGTGTTCATCAATTCTAACATCTCACATACCATTTTATTAAAATTTATTTGCTGACTCTCTGTCTCTTTCTACCAATCATAATCCTCCAAACTCGATTTCAAGAAATGGCCTTTCGTGATTGGTCAAATGTCTTCTATAATAATATGATACTCTAACATCTTCACATCTGAACAGAACTAAAAAGTTGATACTGTAAGTCTAAAGAGAGGATTATGAATTGTAAGAGTACTGAGAAGTGTGCATTACTTATGAAATGAGTTGTCCACAAATTTTTTTTTTGAAGATCGAAAGCTTTTCCGCAGTTTTTGATTATTTTCCTTTCGGCCTTAGGATTCCAGGTACTTTTTCGATGAAGTAAACCTCCGAGAGAGAGAGGAGAGGGAGATACTGTTCATGAGATGGGTTGTGGATTAAAAGTGTGCGATATTTATGAATCCAATTTCAGTATAAAAAGATAAAGAGTGAGAGAGGGGTGGGGGGATGAATGAAATGAAAATATTTGACTCATTCGTTGGGGAAAGAAGGTGAGAAGAACTCCCGGCGGTGAAAGATCGGTGACAATTCCAAGAAAGTATGAATCTGTAGCTTTGGAAAGGGTTCAAACAGGGCCGTAGGCGGTTTTTCATTGATAAAAACACATAAAACGGAGAAAAGTCACTTTAATTAATTAGATAATTTTCTACTCTCGTTAATTGCATAAATTCTTTTGATATAACTTTCCAATTATAATATTAATGCACGAGAAAGTCGACGACTTTTAATGTGGCAAAGACAGACAAACGCTCACAAATCAAATCCATTTGAGAAAATTTTGTTTTCCTTCCGGGAAAAATATTTAACCTAATTAAGTCTTTACGAATTCGCACTAGCTAAACACTATTCAATGTCTGACTATTGGTAGCCTTGGTAGTCGAGATTTTTCCTTCCCGGGACAAATTTCCATTGCGACTGGGCCACACGACTTACAAAAAAAGCTTTTATGAGTCTGGGTTTTACAGTCCACCCTCTGTAAGTCTGTTTCTGTATGTATTAATATTTTCTGTATATTGCCTCATGTTGGGGCAAACAATATTAGCAGTGTCTGAACACAGGCCCGAACATCTTCTTACTAGTTCAGACCTAATATCCTAAAAATTCTTCAGAGAAATGGAGTTCACCAGTTAAAGCGCGTATTATCTAGTTCCTTCTCACACTGTCTAAGTTCTTGGTACTCAAGCTTTTTCCTTTGTGCCTAATTTTGTTTTGTGACCATTGCGACTGGGCCATACCAAAAAAAAATTTTTACAAGTCCGGTTTTTGACGAATACATTCCACCCTCTGTATGTACATCTCTCAGTCGGTATTTCTGTATATTGCCTCATGTTGGGGCAAACAATATTAGCAGTTTCTGAACACAGGCCCGAACGTCTTCTTACTAGTTCAGACTTAACAATGAGCGAACCTTCACAATTTTCATTTTGGGCCAACTCAGTTAGTATGTAATTACAGTTAAATCTTTGATGAAACAATGGTAAAATTACTCTAAATTTTTAGGAAGGCTTCATTTAGCATCAGTAAAGAGAATCCATTTCATAAATAATGCACACTTATTCAAGTATGCCGTTTCAAAAATTATTTACCAATTTTGATAACCTACAAATCAACCGCAGGCAGCTTATTAGTGAAGATGAAGTTTTCTCTTACAACTACTATGTTACTAATTTTCATTCGATACCCAACTAATGAAATTAGTACAACTAAGTAACCAACAAATTTGATGTTAAGAATAAACAATCAATTAAAACTAATATAAAAGGAATCAAACACTTTAAAGCAGGGGTGCCAAACTTGATATCCGACGCAAACTAAAAATAAACAGAAATGTGTATTAGAAACAAAACCAGTATATAATGTTATAATATACTTTATATAAACCATACTTATCATTTCAAACAACAAATTAACTTCATAAATGTTTACTATAATGCACTATTCAAAATAATAATATTTGTTTCTATAAACAATAATTTTTTTTGGGGCCCACTTGAAGTTAAAAATTGTTTATTGGGCCCAAGTTAACCTTTTGAGTTTGACATCCTTGCTTTAAAATATTATTATGGTTAATCCATTTCACAAATAATGCACACTTATTCGAGTATGGCGTTTCAAAAATTATTTACCAATTTTGATAACCTACAAATAAAATTTTGTATGTAGATCTGTCAGTCTGTTTCTGTAAATTGCCTCATAAAGATATGTTGAGACCATGTTAGCACAGGCCCGAACATTTTCGTACTGGTCAGGCAGTATAGTTCAGACTTAACAATGAGCAATCGACCTTCCACCAATTTTCACTCCACAGGGCCACTCAGTAGAGCTTGGTGGGCCGCAATTTGAGTACCAAGGCTATGGAGAGATTATATATAGCCTACGAGAGGGATTTATGTTAAGGGTTATGCATATATAATAGTCAGCAGTGCGAACTCGTAGCATTTCTCTCTCTCTCAGCTTAAAAAGGTTTATCAGAAACATTTTCTGAGGCAGTTTATCTTAAAAATTGAAAGCTTCGACTAGCAGACGCCTTAAACTCGTCTTATTTATAATTTAAGCCTTCTCCCTATGAATTATTAACATTATTATTAAATTTATTTAACCTCTATAAATAATATCGTGTAATATAAGCTTTGGGTTGTTAAGAAGAAGAAGAGAGAGAGAGAGAGAAGCAAAAATCTTTAAGAGCTTTAATAATTATATGATTGCGTAACTTTAATAAGTTTGAGAGAGGGAGGTATGGGAGGGGGGTGTGAAGAGCACGGGGGTGGAAAAACAATGAGAAAAAGAAGAGGAAAAGTTTAGCTCTTGATTAGGAGAATAAAAGGGAAACACGGGAAAACTCGAGGGAAACTTATTACAATAAACGAAAAGTTACCATTTTCAAAAAGGGATGCCATCGAGATTTTATTTTCGGTCTTTCACCTAACACTCCCACCGCCACCCCCTCCCCCAAAAAACGCCTACGCCATCTTCGAAAAATTCTAAAAAGTTTATTCTTTTATAAGGAACGTGCACAATCATCGCAATGGCGTCAAAAATATGAAAATTATGTTTTTTAATTAAAAATATACAAAGACGTTATTAAAAGAGAAAATTCTTTTTTTTTGTGTTTATATTTATGGGGTTTTAACCCGAAGATTTGTTGCGAGTTTTCTTTATGTTGCTACCCCCGTCCTGACCCCCCGGGGACCCCGTCTGCATCCTCCTCCACCCCCCTTCCCACCATTCCCTCGGATCTTTCTTAAGACGGAATTTTTTTTGTTGTTGTTGTTCTAAAGACTTTTGAGTGCTTTCAACTAATTTATAATCAAAATACATAATTTTTGAGGAGTTTACAAAATTTTTAATCAGTTCTCCGTAATAACTTATTTTATTGAATAATATTAATAATAAAACTTTTTTTTTTTCTGACAAAATTTTATTTTATTAAAATATTATTATCTGAAGGAACAAAGTTCTGTTTCAAAAGATTTCTTTTTTAATATTAGTTTTGTATAAGTATGAAAATTTTTTTTTTATTCGTTAATATAATTAGGTGAATAAATGTGCATTATATACGAAATGATGTTTATATTAATTTCTATGACGTTTTGATACATGAATAATTTTATATATGAAATTCAGTATAGAGGAGTGGCGGGCTAAGTACGGCCCTCGAAGATATTAATCCGACTCGCTAAGGGTTATCGACGTGGATATTAGATAGGGTGGGCCAGGTTCTGCCTGAAATTCAAGTTTATCAGAACCTGCCAAAACACTTCCAGGAGCGATTGGTTGGGTGGTACAGGTTGAGAGTGAAGGGGTGGGTCTAGAAGATTGATGGGCAAAGTACGGCCCGAGAAAGTATTGAATCCGGCCCGCTGAGGGTTTATCGACATGGATAGTATTAATAGATGGTCCGCCACAATTACGTTTTGGTGGTCGAGAGGTTTAATGTGGATTTTACTTAGTAGAATGCTTAGTCTACAGAAAAAGCTAAAACTTCCGGTTTCTAGCAGTGAAATGCGATTTTGCAGTGCTGTCGTTTTGCCCTCTCGTTTCATAAGTATTGCACACTTATAAGAAGGATTGATATCATTATCCAGTTTCAGGAGATATCTAAACAAAATTTTGAATTTTAGACAGAAGTTATTTCGTAACACAGACTTTCGTTAGATAGTCGTTTCATAAATAATGCACAGGGTTAAACAGGTTCAGGTTCTGCCTGAAATTCAAGTATAGGAGAGCCTGAACATAGCTAAAACACTTTAGAAGAGCGATTGGATGGTTGGTACAGGTTAGGAGTGAAGGGTATAAATGGGTTTAGAATAGTGATGGACAAAGTACGGCCCGCGGGCCAACTCCAGCTCGGGAATGTATTTAATCCGGCCCGCTGAGGGTTTATCGACATGGGTAGTACTAATACACGACCCGCTACAATTACGTTTTGATGATCGAGAGGTTTAATGTGGATTTTACTTAGATGCATAGTCTACAGAAGAAGCTAAACTAGCCGTGTAGTTCGTGTAAATTTGTGGCCCGTTTAGTTCCTATTTGTGGCCAAAATTTTCAAATTTAAACTGGCCCGTTGATTAAAAAGGTTGTCCACTCCTGGTCTCGAAAGTGTTTGGGAGGTAGACGGAGAAGAACCTCTGTTGTCCGGTAGTGAGGATACAAGGAAGCACTAACTGAGTCACTCCAGAGCAGATAAGAAACAGGTTGGAGGTGGTACCTGAACGATGTTAGAAAACCAAAATCCACAAACTCCGCCAAACCAAACCCTTGTCTTTCACTTTTGTTCTCCCTTTTTCAGTATATATATATTTTCTTCCTTATTTCTGTTTCTGTGGGTTGGTATAACTTACTAACCTCGTTTTGCATATAAACATATGTGCGGCCCGCCAAATAATTTTAAAATTTAAATTCGCCCTTTGATTAAAAATATTGCCCGCCCCTGGTATAGAGTATGTCTCCTATTATAATAAAAATAATCTAATATCTATATATACACTACATCAACAACGTTTAGTTATGTAACGATACAGTAACATAATTAACTCGTTCAGTATATTCAACAGCGCGCAAAAGTGTTTAAACTTTCTATAAAATTATCGGTCCCAGTGAAGCTAATAAATATTTATCACGTACGACGAAGTGTGCATTATTTATGAAACGATTTCTACTTTTGAAAAATAGAAAACACAAATCGACGCGTTTAAAGTTTCCAACTCAGCTCTATGTTACACTCGTAGCTCGCATCATGTCCCATTTTAAAGGTCGTGTTATTCGAGTCTTTAAAATTGAGGGAAAAAAATTGCGAGTTAGTGGTCCGAAACATCTAAAAATTTACCGTCTACTACATTATAAACATAAAAATAATAATAATAACGTTCGGGTAAATCAATTTCCTCAGCTGTTGCGCCGCGGTAAAGTTTTTACTGGTCGATAAAAACCATTCATAACATCATAAACAAGTTGACAGAAACAGTTCCCGAGAAGAGGAATAATGTCAGAGAGAGAGGAGTGGAAACGTTAAAGTTAAAACTTTGACTTAAATCCTAACATCAAAAGCTCGTATACGAAATTAAAACTTAAAAAGAATTTACGAACGTTATCAAATTTCCTACCGTTAAAGTATAAAAGTGGGAAAAATTTGTACCTTCGGTTAAAGCTCTCCGTTATTTCCCCCTCCCGTGGGCCCCGAAAAAGGGATTAATAAATTCTTTGAGATATGGGAAGAAGTGGCGGTGGTGGTGGTGGGTGGATTGGAGGAGGAGGTCTTTGTTTAAGAACACAGAAAAAAAGTTTTGCCTTTGTTTTTGATCTTTTGATGTATACTTTGAGAAATTTTCTTTTCACCCAAAAACTGTCGGAGGGAAAATGAATATTTCATCCAATTGTCATTTCATTCATTCGCGGTTACATAAAAAAATTTATTTGAGTTTTACATAAGAGAAAAGAAAACGAGAATTACATAAAAATAAAAAAGTAGAAGGTTTAGTATAAAAAGTTTTTCCTCACAATAACAATTTCTGTGTTCAGTCACAAGCTGAATTTTCTTTTTTCCCTTTTTTTTCCCTCTTCTTTAAAACCCTTTCACTCATTTTGAGAATGAAATTTTTTGCCTTTGGGCTTTATGAAGAGAATAACAAACCGTTTTACTACGGACGGAATGAAGAAGTCAGAGCGGAGAAAGAAAAGTGATGAAATAGAGAGAGACAGAGAGAGGGATCCATTAACTACATTTTGAAAGATGGGGCCGGTTGTGAGGTTTTTCGAATTTTTGAATTTAAAACAAACAGAAAACGGAACCTGGTGAACAGGATGTAGTGAGCTTTCCGTCTCGGGAAAGTTTCCCACTAACCTGGTTCCCCTGCTATAAATTACGCAATCAAGGCCCTTCCTCACCCACGTAACGTCCACGTTAACTATTTCATCAAAGCTTTGTTTTCCTTTATGAACTTGTTTATTTATTTATATTTTAATTTATACCAAAAATATTATAGTTATAGATGAGCTTTAATCCTGTTTGTCACCCTTTTGGGTATAACGGGAGGAGGATATGAACTGGCGACTATAACTTCTTAGTTTAGGACTTAACCACTACACCACAGACCTCCCAAACAAAATGATATTAAACCAACAGCTTAGTATATATAGTTTAGAATGGGACTCCACCATCAGAGGAAGACCCAGAGGTTTGTGGAAGACTGTTGAGCTACCCAAACTTGAGCCACCGATGATATAGTCCCAACAGAAGTGGTTAGCACGCAACAAGGACAAGTGGAGGTCATTTTTGTAGCCCTATGTGCCTCCTAGACACGGGAAATAATATATTAGTATATACAGTATATTAGGCGAGCTGGTTACAAGTTATACGCGTCTTGTTTGTTTTGAATATGTAAGAAGAAAATATTTAATAACATGGAAGATTACTTTGTTGTTATTTCTTTGTTCGCAGATTCTATCAAGATTTCTTCCCCGGATTGTCGATTTGGAAAAAAATTCTAAGAGCATCGTAGAATTCCTAGAAATAAGCTTTATTCGTAAGTAGGCCTATTTCTTTTTTTATAATATCAATATTTTGTGACGTTATTTTATTGGAAATATTTTTCCGTGTCAAATGATGCGGATCTGTTAAAATGTGTGGTTTCCCCACTCGTTCGCCATTTTTTTTTCGAAATAGAAAAGCACTTACCTTCGAAAATCTCGGCTCCAACAAGCGTAGATGACTGGATTCATGGACGAGTTTATCCAACCGAGCCACGTGACAATGGAGGAAACGAGTTCTTCTTGCCAGATGCACTGATTACATATACCACTTAATAGGTTCACTACAAAGAATGGGAGCCAGCACACTATGAACACTCCCATCACTATTCCCAGAGTTTTTGCCGCCTTCTTCTCTTTCGCGAATTTCGCCAGTTTCCTCGACACGGAAAAATTCTTAGAGAAATGTTTCGTGGGAAACTTGGTGCTGGGCATTCTCGAAACACCATTATGTGGCGGCGAAATGTTTTCTCCGTCGTCTGTGCCATATTCTACGTTTGCATGGTAAATGTGATGATTCCCTCCTCGATGCATTCGAAGAGTCAGCTCCAGTTCTCCGGAAGCCATTAAAACTTGCTTCGTTCCGACTTTCAAACTTCGAGTTTGTTCTGCTGCCGCACGGTATATTCGATAGTAGGTGAATACCATCACGAAAAGTGGTAGATAAAAGGAAATAGTACTGGAGAACATCAAATAACCGAAATTTTCGGTGAAGGGACAGGTTAGCGGTGGCGGTTCCTTTACCTGAACCGCACGCCACCAGGCTATGGCAGGGAAGGATATCGTCGCAGAGCAAACCCAAACCCCAGCTATGAGTGCCACCGCTTTTCTTCTGCTCATTCGCATCGGATACGTGAATGGATCCGTTATGGCCCAGTACCGATCTAAGGAAATGACGCACAAGTTGAGAATACTCGCGGTGCTGAATAAGACGTCTAGGGAACGCCAAACGTCGCACCAGTCGTTTCCGAAATACCAATTGTGAACGAATACTTCGTGAGTTGCGGAAAAGGGCATGACAACCAAACCGACCAAGCAATCGGCAACAGCTAATGACGTCACAAAGTAGTTGGTACTCGTGTGGAGGTACCGCTCTCTGGCAACAGCCAGAATGACGAGAACGTTTCCGAAAACGGTGGCAACAGAGAAGAGACCGAGGATGATTCCGAGTACAGCTCTCTCCTGGGCGAGTTTCTCCCAATCGACATCCGTGTAATTGGTCAGAGTTAGGTTGTTCCATGTCGGATTGTCGCGTTTTGACGTTTTGTTAACTCCGTTGCTGAAGACGTTTGTGAGAAAATCTTCCTCCGCTTCTACTAAGTTCCACAGCGAGTCATTCATTCCGCGACGACCTTGGCAATGTTCATCATTTTTTTCCTTTTAGTTATGAAGCGTTCGCTTTGCCAACAATCCGGACATGTGTGGTCGACTGGACGGTCAGATTTTCTCGACGAACTAATATGACTTCTAACCGGAAAGTAGCTGTGGAATCTAAAACAAAAGAAATCAAAAATTCAAAAGTCAATTAAAACGGGAACTAATTATCCAGACTTTTTGAAGTGAGTCGGGAACAACAGCACCAACAGCAATGCCAGTAAGTCACCGAACCCTTTGCCAAAAAACGACTTGAACTATTCCTCTAATTATCCATCATGAGAAATTTTATTAAAAATGACTAATTGGATAGAAATTTCGATTTTGGAATGGCGCCAAATTTTAAATCAAAATTTATACTCAAATTTTTATTTTAATTAAAAAATGTCTCACTCAAAGAGACGTCATTTTGTATTTGAACAATTAAAACGTACGCAAGCGTAGACTGAATATGCGATGATATATGCGACGAAGGGGTTGCGTGTATAAATGGATGGGAAGGGGATGAAAGGGTGGTAGAGAGAGGATGTTCAAAACACATTACATAAAATTAAAAATTTTTAATTACGCTTTGATAATAATTTGTTTGAGGAGACAGCAAAGGAAGAAATTTGAATTTGTTTTTATAAAATCTTATTTTCAAATAGACATTCAAAAACTGACTCAACTTGAAATGGTTTAATTTCTTTTTCTATAAATAAAACTTCAATATAGATCCAGCACAAAGACCCGCCATGTTTTTTTTTCCCTTTCAGACTTTATTCTCTCAGAAAACGTTTTCAAACTAACTTGCATTCAAGAGAGAGAAGGAGATAATAATTTCGAGGCCCCCATAGACTCATTACGAACTGGGCGTGGAGGAGGAGATAGGAAGAATCTAGGCACCATGAAAATGCGAGTTTAAAATCTTATCCGGCAACACAAATTCACTGCCGTAAATTAACCCATAAGAAATGATGGGAGTAAAAGAGCAAGGCGGTGGAAAATAAAACATAAACCTCTTTTATAAAACTTTTAATAGATAATTTAGGTTTAAATAAATAATATCAAAAGCACTCAGCCTTAGGAATTCCCTCCATTCAGGTGATAAATAAACGAAACAAAAATAAGAAATGATTACGGTCGACGGAGTAAGGTTGGATGGTGAATTCGTTTGGCCATTTCGATGTCGAGGAAGAGTAAACAAGAAGGCGGTGAATATGGATGAGATAACGTTTCTTTTCTCGGTATGAAATGATCCTTTTTTGTCTCTAAGTTCTAAAGTAGTTTTAATAACATTATGTTAATTTCTTTAACCATAATAATATTTTAAAGCAAGGATGTCAAACTCAAAGGTTAACTTGGGCCCAATAAACAATTTTTAACTTCAAGTGGGCCCCAAAAAAAATTATTGTTTATAGAAACAAATATTTTTATTTTGGATAGTACATTGTAGTAAACATTTATGAAGTTAATTTATTGTTTGAAATGATCAGTATGGTTTATATAAAGTATATTATAACATTATATACTGGTTTTGTTTCTAATACACATTTCTGTTTATTTTTACTTTGCGTCGGATATCAAGTTTGGCACCCCTGCTTTAAAGTGTTTGATTCCTTTTATATTAGTTTTAATTGATTGTTTATTCTTAACATCAAATTTGTTGGTTACTTAGTTGTACTAATTTCATTAGTTGGGTATCGAATGAAAATTAGTAACATAGTAGTTGTAAGAGAAAACTTCATTTTCACTAATAAGCTGCCTGCGGTTAATTTGTAGGTTATCGCATAGGTTGAAACGCATACTTGAATAAGTGTGCATTATTTATGAAATGGATTCTCTTTACTGATGCGAAATGAAGCCTTCCTAAAAATTTAGAGTAATTTTACCATTGTTTCATCAAAGATTTCTGTTTCAACTAACGAGTTCCTAAAGTGTAACGGGGGTTACTTAGACCCTTGGTACTAAAACTGGCCCACCAAGCTCTACTGAGTGGCCCAGTGGAAACCGATGGAATGAAAATTTGTGAAAGGTCGATCGCTCATTGTTAAGTCTGAACTAGTAAGAAGATGTTCGGGCCTGTGTTCAGAAACTGCTAATATTGTTTGCCCCAACATGAGGCAATATACAGAAAATACATACAGAAACAGACTTACAGATGTACATACAGAGGGTGGACTGTATTCGTCAAAAACCGGACTCGTAAAATTTTTGGTGGGCCCAGTCGCAATGGCCACAAAACAAAATTAGGCACAAAGGAAAAAGCTTGAGTACCAAGGACTTAGACAGTGTTAGAATGAGCTAGATAATATGCACTTTAACTGGTGAACTCCATTTCTCTGAAGAATTTTTAGGATATTGAGTATAATCACAATAGTATAAAATGAAAAATTCTATAATGTGTTCTTTTTCAGATATTCAACTTCCATCCGATTCAATAAGGATGAGTGATTAGGTCATAGAACAACCCGACCAAACTGAATTGGAACATTGTATACAGTAACCACAAGAACACTAAAACAAACCGCACAGATAAGGTTAGTGGTAACATCTATAAAAGCAATTATCGATAAATTAAAAGAAACATTATCCGATTTGATATCAGCCACAAAGATTTTCGAATTGTTTGGTAACTAAGAAATAGACTTTTACCACTTTCAAAAGTAGGCAGTCCATTTTCCGAGAAAATGGGAAGGTAGAGAGAGAAAAAAAGTCGAGTAAAGATAAAAAAAAGACAATCTAAAGTAAATAAAAGAGAGAGAGGAGGAGGAAACCCGTTCATAATGTTATTCAATTTTTTTTTCTTGAAAATTAGTTTTTTACCTGAGAGACTAGAATTTTATTCAATTTAGGCTTTTGATGAGAAGTAGAAAAAAGATTTACTTCAAAGGTCGCATAATCTTTTGCTTGAGAAAGGAAAATGTTAACAAGGTTTTCGGAGTGGATTTTTAATACAAAGGTGAAAAGGAAATGAAGGAAGCATAGAGTAAGAAAACAAAAGCGTTTCGACGAATCAAACGCGAGCAGGAGTTTGAAGGAAAACGAACATATCGGTCGGCCATCTTTGTCGTTTGTTCCCTCCGTCAAAATGAAATGTGTTCTCTGAATTATCAACCCAATTCATAATTAACAAAGATAATTTAATTAATTATTTATTTTTAATTTTCCATTTAAATGATTAAAAATAAAAGAAAATTAGGGGGTGGACGGGACATAAAACCAGACTAAAATGAGAGGAAAGAAATGGGCTATCAAATAGAATCAGGAAAGCATTTGTTAAACATAAAAAGGAAGAGAAATGTATGTATAAAAAAAGTTGTAGTAAACAAAAAAAGGGAAAAATTTATTTAAACGCTAGAGACAGTGAAGTGGAAAAATTTTCTCGGTCACAGTTTTACATGAATCACGCGAAGGAAAAATAAATGACGGAAGTTCAACTACAAAAAAAGCAATCTCAGCCATTTAAATGAGTTTTCTTCTTTCGCATTTCTAAAAGCTTCTGATTTTTTCTTTCTTCTTTTTTTTCTTATTCTTCTTACCACCCTTCACTCCCTTTCCCTCTCTCCGTCTTCATTTTTGTTAAGAATGCTATTTTCTTTTTCTTTTTTTTTAATTTTACCAGAAACGGAAAACTTTTAACGCAAAAGAACCAACAGATGTGGCTCAGAGATCTGATTTTATGAAAACCGTTAATCTATCATCTAAGATCTGAGAAATTTATTTTTTTTGGTGGTTTGAAAGGATTGGAGTTTGGCGGATTCGATTTTGGGATTGTGCTCGTTTTGTAATTGTGATTAATAGTTTTTCAACTTTGTGATTGTTTAGTCGGTGTTGCAGTAGAACGTTTGTATACAAACGAACTTTGATTTGTTGTTGTTATACACATGTTACGGTCAAAGCTTGAAATCGTTCAACTATAGTTACTAGTAATTAAATAATAGTATGTTAATGTATTATAATATATGCCAAAGTGAACATCAAACTGTCAAAGTGAAAAGTGGTCAGTCAATTTCATTATCGACCAATACTGACAGGTCAGTGTGTGATCTTTCCTGCATTTTGGGATTTGGCCAAACAGTTTTTAAATATCGCACATTTGTTTGAGGATTTAAGTTTAGAAATAATGTCCACTTATACGGAATATATATAAATATAACAATGGCGAGTCAACATGCCCAGACTTGTAAGCCAGTGTTAGTTAGGTTTAGAAACGACTACTCTAATCACCAAACCTGTCATTAGATCACGTTGAGATGACCAATGCCGGAACTAAGTGTGCTGATGATACAAAACACACGATTTCCGAACGAAAATAAATTTATAGAAATAAACATTATCTACAAGAATATCTACAAATATAGCGCGGTCGTTCCGGAAGTCGTTCTAGTAACAAGTGCGAGCGTGTCTTCATCATGTTAGTTTCTACATGTCGGGTGACCGAAGTAGAAGAATTAATGAAAGAGAGGAGATAGAAGATGAGGATAAAAGACAAGAAATGTGAAGAATACTTGAAGAACAATAAAATGAACTATGCAAAGACATTCAGAGTAAAGAATCACTAAGGACAGTGAGGTCGATCGGCAAATGCAAGGGATCGTGCAACATTAGATAGGTGACTGCCAGGATCTAGAAGGACAAAGAGCAAAGATGGAGGAACCTAACTGGCAGCAGTTATACTATAAAGCCAGGAGGAACTGGTTAAAATAGCACGCTTCCTAAAAGAAATAAAAACTAGAATGAATGTTTAGAATATATAATATATTACCCAGTTAGATTTTGTTAGTATAGTTTAGTGTAGGAAGATATTAGTGTTATGTGTTAGTATCAAGCTTAGGTTTAGTGATTGTATTAGTATTAACTACGTAGAACCGAGAATGTTATTTTTGATTAGCCGAAGGAGGCATGTTAGTATACAAATATATATATAAAATAAACATTATCTACAAAAATAGCTCCAGGAGCCGTTCGAGTTACAAGCCCGGGCGTGTCTTCATCATGTTACTTTCTGCATTTCGTTGCGAGTTGTGTGTTACAAGTCTGAACGTGTTGTCTTAGTCGCCATAGCTATAGAAATATTTTTAGTATAAATGGGTGTTAACTTAAATCCTCAAACAAATGTGCGATATTTAAAAATTGTTTGGCCAAAACCCAAAATGAGGAACAGATCACACATTGACCGGTCAATATAGGTCGATATTGATTTGGCTTTGACCAATTTTCACTTTAACCGTAACATATCACTATTTATATTTTACTGTATATCATATACTTGTTATTCTGAACGAATTCAAGCTTTGACATAACACCTATATGCTTAAGACTTTGGCTCAAACACCTTTTGGTAACCGCCAAAACTTCAAACTTTGACCTTAACACATACCCAACTACTGTTCTTGTAGTTCTGATAAATGTCGCGAGGTGCGCTGCAGTCAGTAACGCTAAGGTTATATAGAGTTTGTGTGAGAGCTTATATTAATATCTTATTAATTAAACCATAAATAAAAACAACCATTTCCTTTAATAGTGATAGTTTCAGTATCAACCTAATTTCGTTAGTTTATTTAAAAATAAAATTTTATTGATCTGATTCCATACATCAGACAGAAAGAACCTTTGATTGCGTTTTCTAATTTTATTTCGGCACACAATCTACGTTTTCCGCTGTTGAAAATAAATGAAAGATATCAAAGCAGTCACGTAAATGATAATTTATGTCTTGACAAGGTTGGCAAAACTGAATTTAGATTAACAAAAATAACTCAATTAAGCTCTCACCATCAAGTCCGAAACAAACTGTGTCCGTAGTAGGACAAAGGAACTACCATCAACTTTAACCTTAACAAAATGTTATTCGTGTTGAAAACAAAGTACTAATTAGTAAACTAAATTCGCCATTTTGCATGCTAAGCCAGGAAGAGGGAAAATGATGTCTTAGGGAATTGGCTCACCTGGAACAAGTTTCAGTTAAGTTTTCCGTTATGAATAAATTACCGAAATTGCCGGTGGTTCCTCGATTTCGAAAAAAAATTGCAGTGTATTTACTAACTAATATATCATAGTAGGATGCAATGAAAATGAATCTATTTCAGTATTGGCAACTTTCCTTCATCAAATGCTGCCAACTTTAATTATAATTCTTTTTTTTTGATTTATTTATTATCACATGATGATTGGTGACACATAATTTTCGGCCCACAGTTTCAACACGTTCCTTGATTACCATCTCTGACTGTGAATTGCGTGTTGACGCCGTTGACCTATAATTTAATTATTTATTTATAGGAATTACCGGAAATGGTTTTACAATAAAGTTGTCAACAGCGAAACGAAAAACAAACAGTAACTGATAAAAGAGATAAGTGAGGTGCCAAAAATTTATAGAAAAAAATTTTTTTTTTCCCTTCACCTCCCTTTATCCACATGTCATGTGCAATTTTCGAAAACGATAAATTTTTAGTTTACTCGAAAAGGCAACGACATGATGAATAAATAAAGGAAGGGTTTTCCCTCCTTTTTTCCCGGGAAAATATTAAATAAAAAGGAAGTCGATTTTCCTGCGGATTTTCTTAAAGCTCCTCGCCATAAATTTATGCGAAGAAAAAATTTTTTGGTTTGTTTTATTAAACGTTTGGGAAAATTTTTTTCCTTTCTCACTTTCTACGGTGATTGTGCTTCATTTTTGAGAAATGTGATTTTGTGTGCAGTATTTTTGAGAAATGAAATCCCTTTTGAAAGGATTTTAAGCCTTTTTGTTGCCTTTTTAGGCAGTCTATAATGACTTCATATATTAACACTATGACGTCCGCAAGTTTCATGTAAATTCTTCGGTGGTAATCGTCCGCATATAAGTATAAGATCGCCAGGTACGCATGCGCAATAATTTCCGAATGTGACGTCACAGCCAATAGTGTTTGTGAATATTTCATGGCACCACTGTGGGGTCGTCGGCGGTCAACGGATGCCGTTTTTATGACCCCACAGTAGAGCCAGCGGATGTCATAGTGTTTGTAGTAATAGTAGTTGGTAGTAGTTAAACATACAACTGGACTTTATACGATGTTGGACGATGAAGGCGTGAAAATTTTTCTTTCTCTCTTTTTGAAATAAAGGAATTTCTACGGTGACTGTGCAGTATTTTTGAGAAATAAAATGTATAAATCCCCTTTGGTAGGATTTCAAACCTTTAAATAAATTTATTTTCGCCTTTTTCTTAGGTAGTCTAGAATTCTGTAACTACCTTATACAGTTAGTATGAGTTAAACATACAACTGGACTTTGTGGATGGAGACTGCATACAAAGTTGGACCAAAGGTGTTAAAATTTTTCTTTCCCTCTTTTAGACAGGAAAGAATTTATCCGGTGATTGTGCCATATTTTTGAGAAATATGATTTCGTGTGCAGTATTTTTGAAAAATACAATATAAAATCCCTTTTGGAAGGATTTCAAACCTTCAATAAATTTTTCTTTCCCTTTTTTTTAGGTACTCTAGAACTCCTGTAACTCCCTTACATTAAGTAGCAGTTGGTAGTAGTTAAACATACAACTGCGTACATTCATGTAAAGTTGTACCACGAAGGCTTACCACAAGTTTCCAAGCACTTTAGCCTTGGTGAGCTTCATTTTGTGCTTTCAGTATCTGAATGACTGTATGAGATAGCTCTACCTATAAAATTTGGTAAGTTAAGCTAAAAATTTTTCTGAATAAGGTCAAATACTCATTCGTGTAGTTGTTATGAAATTTGTGTCACGTTTATATTGGTGGCATGAATTTGTGCAGTAATTTTGGAATATTCTTTTGGTACATAATCATTTTTAATAAAATAAACTTGCAACGGATACGTTCGCCATATTAACAACATTAACAGTGATACCAACACAAATAGTTGATTCTGTCCAACAAATTTATTTATTTTTTTATATAGTATGCATTAATACATTCAGGTTGAGATACTATAAAACCTGAAAGGCTTGTCTGCAGAACTCCACAAAGACTAATAGTACTTTATATATATACACACTTTTACCTAAACATCATTTCAAAAGTATTGCACACTTTTATCGAGACCTAGTTTCAAAATTAATGCACACTTCCGTGTAGAATTGATTTCAAAAAATAATGCTCACATTCACAGAGAGCTTGTTTCAAAAGTAATGCACACTTTCACGGAGGAGTCTTTCAAAAATAATGCACACTTTTATGTAGAATTGATTTCAAAAATAATGCACATTTTCACCCCCGAACTCGTTTAAAAGTTTTATTTTTGTATGTATTTGGGCGTGTCTTCTTCAGGTATTGCCCATTTTGGAATATATTATTCTGTGCATTACTTTTGAAATGACTTCCGCATCAAAATCTGCAACATTTGACAAATAATTCCTCCAAGCAAGTGTGCTTTGAAAAATAAATAATTTGGTGAGCATCAGTCACAAAAAAAATTATTTTAGGAAACAAATTTTCATGACATGACCCAACCGACCGATAAAATTGTAATGAAATCCCATGTCTTCTTACATTCTCAAAATTAACCCAAATTTCCAGTGGCGTATTTCATTAAGTCTCGCTAACAAATTGACGTCAAATCGAGCTCATTCAATGATAAAACCATAACAATATCAAAACGCGTAAAAGGAGACCCTAAATCGATGTCCTCTAATGATGTGTGAAATATTCTTCTGAGCCTTTTTGGGAAGGTTTTACGCGACGGACCACATCGTGTGAAATGCTGTAGGACAAATATTCAATATAAAGTGGAGAGTGAAAGCGGAAACAGACTTACAAACAAAACGCGGGGCAGACATTCATTACTCTCTTAGAAAGTTAGCAACATTTGGCTGGTTTTAAATCAGCGACCCGGATTCTGCGTCCACGTTCCGCCATTACAATGAGTCTAATAAATTAAAAACCTTTTATAAGCCTTTTAAAGCTTAAAATACATATCCATAAATTATATTTCCGGGTTAAATGTCTTGTCCGAAACGGATACAGATAGGACGACTAAGAGAGGATATCGCAGGGCCAACCTCTCCCGAAAAACAGCCAATAACTTCAAAATAGCTCCTCATTATTTCTTCCTTTTTTTCCGGGGCCGGGGCCGGGGGCTGGGGGTTGTTTTTAATAAATTTACTCTTGTGAGTTATCAGTTTAATTTATATGGCGTAAGGTAATGATAAGAAACAATTTCCCAGGGTCGAATCCCCCAAAAAAACACAGAGGCCAAGGGTTTGAAATATAAAACTCGCGTAAAAAAAATTTTCCGGGGTTTTGGAAGTGCTTTCGAATTATTTATCAAATTTTTTATTTTTAGAATTTATTTTTAAACTGTTTTGAGCTCGTCTCAATTATCCACATGTGATTTATGATTTGGAACACTTACATCTTCATCTTGGGTTTGGGTTGTCCGAGGGAGCGGAAGTGGAACCCAATATTTGGGGCCTAAGGTTTGTGGTGTTAGTGCTCTGCGAATTTTTATTTAAGTCCAGCTTATATCAATTTAATTATACGGCAGAGATCGATAGATAATAAATTGGTTCGTTACTTATAAAATAATTTATCCACAAAAGTGTGCAGGATTTATGAAATAAAACTAGGATTCATTCGAGTACGTTTCAAATTTTGTTTTGACTCGCGTAAAACAAGGTCCTGCTTGAAATGTATACGGTGGACCGGATGATTCAGACAACTATATATCCGGCGATTATTCATAATCACCGATTACGCTAGGTAAATGTGACAATTTACTGAATGTTTACCGGCTAATTTATAAAATAATCAACTCGTAAGCTAAGCATATGAGCAAACTTTTATTATACTCTATGACAAATTTGATATTTTATAAGCTAACAGTAAATATATATATACATTCGTCCCATTTATCACTTTTATAAAATCATGTATACGATATTTCCTTTCGGTTCAGATAATCTTTCATAAATATTGCACAGATAACACTGTTTTAGTTTCATATTGAAATGGTTTCCTTTTACGCGGATGGGTTTGAAGTTGAGAATTTGGGTGACTTAGAAACATGTTTATAGGAGCTTTCATATGTTTTGCGACAGTTCATGATGATTTCATTTCATAAATAATGCACACTATGGTCGATAATAATTTTCAAAAGTCATAGCCATTGATTGATTTATTTGTCGATATTTATCACATTTTCCGGCTAGTTTATAATATATAATTTGTGAGACCTTTTATTAAACTCTCCATTACAAACTGGATATTGTATAAATAAGCCGGTTAATGTGATAAATACTCGGTAATTTGTCACATTTATCAAGGTTATGAATAATCGCCGGAAATTGTATATATATTCGCCCGATTCATCACTTTTACCGTACCATATATACGGAATTACCTCCCGGTTCAGTTAATATTTCATAAATATTGCACAGATAACAAGGGATTGGTTTCATATTGAAAGAGTTTTCTTTTACGCGGATAGTTTAAAGTTGAGTGTATTAACCACTGAGGGTTGATTAACTAAATATTTTTTACATTTACCGGCTACTTTGTAAAATCTCCAATCTATGGAAACTCTTAGTAAATTCTTTATAACCAGTTGGAGATTTTATAAACTGACCGGTAAATGTGATAAATATTCAGGAATTTGTCACATTTGTCAAATGATTACTTGGTGATTATGAATAGTCGCTGGAACTTGAAGACGTAACATATATACAATAGTACTCTCCGGTTGATATGATATTAATATATCGTGGTTTTGGGGTCTTGTTTCTGGCGTTTTAAAATTCTTCATGTACGGTCCGGAAAGGTTGAAAGTCGCAATTTCGGTGGAGCGTATTATTCAAAACTGTGTTCTAATGCAAATCTCCTTTCCCCCCCTTCTCCTCGCCAAAAACATTATCTATCACAGATTTTATTGCATAATATTAATATAATCGTTTTGAAGTAATTTACATTCCTCACGCGATGAAAACGAGACTAACTTCCCAGCTCTCCTTTCCTCCTCCTCCTCGTCTTCTTCCTCCTTCATGCGTTTTAATGTCAGACTTTCATGAATGCAGATGAAACCTCAAAATAGAAAAGACCTTCTCAATGTGACCCCCTGACGGGGGGTTGAAAACTTGTGGACAGGAGTATTTGGACTGATCTCCTCCTTCTCCCAATTCAGTTATTGAAATGTTTAAAACTTCGAATGACTGTCGTTGACATAAGTTTTACATAAGTGGATCAGAAGGGATGTGAATTCCTCTCCTGGATGATCGAATCACTCTTAAAGGACATTTAACTCATGAGTGGCGGAGGGGGAGGAGGGTTAATTACCGAAACGGGTCATTTCGAAACCATCTTCAACAGGTGTTACCTTGAGTCGAAAGCAATCCACTTGTCAATCGGAGCGAACTCGAGAGGAAGGAAGAAGGAAAAGTAAGAAAGAGAAAGGAAATCGGGTGTCCAGTGTCAAGAGAGGGAGACACAAATCCTTTTAGAAAATCGTTTACGCGAGTTAGAAAATTGAAATCAATAAGGTCGGAAAGTTTGGAAAAATCAGCCATCCGGAGAAAGCTCTCCTATTTGGGTAGATAAATGTGAAAGTGGCCAAAAAATTTTCTTTGTTCCTCTCCATTTCATTCTCCTTTTGAATAAATAAAACATTATCTACAAAGCTTCCGCAAGAGAAAGAAGAGGAGGAGGAGGAGAAGGAGGTGGTGGTGGTGGAGAGGAGGCGGGGAAAAAAAAGAAACAAATAAATTTCTTTCTTCCTAATATTTCGGTAAGGGAGGAAGATAGAAAATTTATTCACGGTGGTTCCACATAAATAACTTTCCCGGATAAAAATTTTCCACGAGAGACAAAGCAAAAGGGAAAAATAATTTTAAACAGAATTTAGAATCTTGGAAACGCTGCTGGGAAAACTTTTTTTTTTCTTTCATTATTAACATAATTTTTCTTTTCCCACAGATCCATTAGATGATCGCGACTAAAGTTGTTATTAAATATAGAGTCGTCCGCGAAATTAAAATATATAAAAATATTTATATTAAAAATATAATAAAAAAGGAAGAAGGGAAGTTCGAAACGACTTCTCTGACGGTTTTGTAAAAAAGTTTTGAAACTAGGAGTAGAGCTGTCGGTCGGAACTTGTAAAAAATGAGTGAGGTCTCGTTTTATGCGATTGCTGGACATGGGAGCGAATTTGAGTGAAACTGTCATTCACTTAAGACGTGACGTCACGGGGGATCACTCCTCTAAGACATTACGGTGCCGTGTTTACACCGATGGATATGGTTTGAGTATAATTTATGTACCATATCCGAGTTTCCGGTTCGTCGAGGAGATACTGTATATAGCTGACTTAGTCTGGCAGACTTGATTTTATTCGCGATGAAAAGAACTTCCGGTTTCTACCAGTGAAATGCGATTTTGCAGTGCTGTCGTTTTGCCCTCTCGTTTCATAAGTATTGCACACTTATAAGACGGATTGATATCATTATAAAGTTTCAGGAGATATCTTAAAAAAATTTTGAACTTTTAGACAGAAGTTATTTCGTGAGTAATACAGACTTTCGTTGGATAGTCGTTTCATAAATAATGCACAGGGTGAGACTGGTTCAGGTTCTGCCTGAAATTCAAGTATAGGAGAACCTGAACGTAGCTAAAACACTTTAGAAGAGCGATTAGATGGGTGGTACAGGTTGGGAGTGAAGGGTATAAATGGGTTTAGAATAGTGATGGACAAAGTACGGCCCGCGGGCCAACTCCAGCTCGGGAATGTATTTAATCCGGCCCGCTGAGGGTTTATCGACATGGGTAGTACTAATACACGGCCCGCTACGATTACGTTTTGATGGTCGAGAGGTTTAATGTGGATTTTACTTAGTAGAATGCTTAGTCTACAGAAGAAGCTAAACTAGCCGTGTAGTTCGTGTGTTGTAAATTTGTGTGGCCCGCCAAAAAATTTTAAAATTTAAACTGGCCCGTTGATTAAAAAGGTTGTCCACTCCTGGCCTCTACTCCAGTGTTTGGGGAGGTAGACGGAATAGAACCAATTCTGTTGTCCGGTAGTGGGGAAACACAGAGGAAGCACTAACTGAGTCACTCCAGATAAGAAACAGGTTTGAAGTGGTACCTGAACGATGTTAGAAAACCAAAATCCACAAACTCCGCCAAACCAAACCCTTGTCTTTCACTTTTTATTCTCCCTTTTCAGTATATGTATATATTTTCTTCCTTATTTCTGTTTCTGTGGGTTGGTATAACTTACTAACCTCGTTTTTAGTTTATTAGTTATACTACTAGCCTTCTGACTAGCCTATAATAGGCACATCAACTCAAATCAAAAATAATGCAGACGTCTATGCCACATAATCTCGAAAACCTAAACCTTTTCCCCAACCTTCAGAGTTGTGTTAGGTTCTATTATACTATAATAAATATTTATATAAAGTTAACCTCATTATAATTGCATTTCAGGTTTTCAAAACGAGGGCCCTAACAAAAAGAAGGGAAATCGGAACTACTTTTAGTATTCAACATGAGTCAACATATTACCAAGGAAGGAAAGCTAATCAATAAATAAATTGGGCACAAGCGACAGATTTAGAGAGAAGGAAACACTTAGACTCGTATATATGATTCAAAGATACGGTACAAATGCAAATGTTATGTTCACTCGAGCATAATCATAACCATAACAATAATAATAATATATGAAAACATAAAAGTAGTGTGAGAATGTAGAAAGCTGAAAGGAAGAAGAAGAAGAAGAAGAAGGAAGAAGGAAAAGGTGAGTCGGAAATAAAAATAAAAATGGAAAATGGGAAATTGTTTAGAAGAAAAGGAGGAGAGAACGAGGTGTTGGGCGGCGGTGGAGAGAAACCTTTGTGTGAGAGGGAAAGTGGGAAATTCAAAAATTCAAAGTTCGTGCAAAACGTGATTTTTGGGGATGGGGGATGAAGGGGATGAAAGAGGGAAATAAAAAGTTTAAAAAGAAAATAAATATCACAAATATAAATAAAGACCGTTTTGGGGTAAATTTCCCTTTTTTGAAGTTCCTTTGTTTTTGGCTGAAAGGAGGGTGAATTTCTCTTAACACTCTTTACAACCCCCGAAAATTTTTTTTTTGATGTTTCTCCATCTCACCACCCTTCAACCCCCGCGTCCGCTTTTACCCTTTTTTATTAGCTTAACTCTTTCGGAAGAAAGTTTAAGATTCTTGTTGTTGAGTTTCTCCAAAATCCACTACAAGAACATCAAAAAGAATTTGGTTCAACCCCCAACCCCAACCCTAGCAACCCAAAATTTTTAATATCAAGGAAGATGAGTCGGGTCAGATATGAACGATGTCCGGAATGGCTTGAAGAAGGGTTGTCAGACAAATTTTGAATTTTTTTGAAGTTCAAAATGTGAACAGATGTCCTGTCGTGAGGGATGAGAGTTTTACGGGGTCTTTGGGGGGGGCATGGCCCTTAATTTTCAATAAAATTTGAGGATTAATATTCAGGTCGAGGAGTTGATCCTCTCATTTTGAATTCAGCCACTTCCCTCTCTCATGATTTAGGTCCATTTTGTATTGCACCTTTGTTTTCCAGAGAGATGAGGATAAGAGCAATGGAAGAAGGCGGTGGGGAAGGTTTTTCTTAATTATTCTTGGCTCCAGAGAATTTTTGGGGGAGGAGACTGGAGGTGTATAGCTCATCACAAACTCAACATGTGACAAATGGAAAAGTCTGTTGGCTGAGATGTTATATTGAAACTTGGGGGTGAAGGGAGGGAGAAAATTTTTTAATATATTGGAATAATATAAACAATACATATACTAAAGATGACTGACATGATCCGAAAGAAAAGAATCGCCTTCTATGGACACATGGTGGAAATGGACTCAGGTAGACTGATCAACCAGGTCTTCAAACACTTCCTCAACAAACCCAGAAAGACCTGATGGAAGCTGGGGTGACAACAGAGGACATTCAAAGACGAGATACCCTTGCGAATAAAAAGTACGACAGAAAGAGTTTCCAGAACAAACTTAAAAAAGGAACGAAATGGACAGAAGAGAGAAAAACAGGACAGTCAGAAAAATAAAACACCAGAAGAAGGACAAATGGTTGAAACTAACGTAGTTCAAAGATGCATGAAGAGTCTTTTCATAAATACTGCACACTTTTATTTAAAAAACTCACCACCCAAAGGCTATACACGACCTTCCTCCATGTCCATCCAGCGCGATTTGAAAAATTTTTGCTTTTTAAAGAGGTCAGTGAGCAAACAGCCTTTGACTAGTTGACCGGATGTTGGTGACAGTAGTCAGTATGTCCGTCCAACGGCGGCATTTTTATTTTTCCACCAATTTCACTGACACCCCCGAGCCCCATCACTTCCCAATTTTAAAAGGGCAAATGTCCGTCAGTCAAACCGCTCATGACGGGGACAAAATCTCTGTGTTTTCCGTTTTTATTTTTGGGTTCGGGCACTCACACATCCGGGCACCCTTATCTCGACAACACAGAAATCGATAACTGGGGGTGGGTGGGGGGGGTGTAGTGTAGAGGAGAAAACCTGGCTGTTATTGGAATTCCGATAAGTTGACAAAAAGTTTATAGAATATTTAAAAGGTTTGAGAATGGGAGCTGGGGGCTGGGGGGGTGGCGGCTGTGGCGGCGGGGGTTTCATTAATCTAAACATGGCCCGGAAAAAATGGGAGGAAAAGAAAGCTCAAGAGGGAAAAATATTATAAGAGATAACAAACCTGAGGGAAGAAGAAAGTTTATTTTAAAATTTCCCAGAAGAGGCGGATAAAGATGGAGCGACGGGACGGGGGTGGAGGGAGGAAACGGGAGAGAAGAGGAAAAGACAAAAAAAATTATTTAAGATATCAAGATACGGGGGTGGATGGGGGATGATGGAAGATTATGAGATTGCGAGCGGTTTTCTATGTAACAAAAGACACAGATACCACTAGTTGGTGTCCGTAAATCATAGTCACATTATCCTGTCCGTCTTCCATCTTTATAAGATCTTCCTCCTCCTCCTCTTCCTCTACTTTCTTTTTTAGAGCCTCTCTTAGATCATTTTATAATTTTTTTTTTATGTTTTGAAAGAACTAAATCAATGCCGTCCGTCTGTCTGTCTGCAAAAATTTTCTTTATTGTCGTTTTTATGCGGACGCTAAATTAAGACCAACAATTATTTCGTTCATGGAGGAGGAACAAGAGGAAGATTTAGAAAAAGGAAAGAGAGGAGTGTTTGGAAAAACTTAACGATATCCCAGAACATCAGAAATTAATCGAAATCCGTTCGAAAGCGTTTAATTGAAAACCAGGTTTAGGATTGAAAAAGGCGTTCGGGCGTGGATGGGAGATAACGAAAATCCCAAGAACACACATACACAACACGCGCGAACAGGAGAGGAAGACGAGGAGGAAAAGGGCAAATCAAATGTATATATGCTTCGAAGGATTAACCGTTCGCACGTTCCAACCTCGATTTTTTCCTCATTTCCGTTTTCTTTTAGAGGAGATGAAATAGAGAAAAAAAATGGAGGAAGCAAAAAGGAACACGAATTCATCCAAGTGGTACCGAAAGTGAACTACTTCCGGTTTGTAGTGATATTTACAAGACGATAACAGTACTGTTGTCCGGTTTTTCATAAAAATTGAAAGTACAATGAAGATGGAAAAATTAATTTCGTAGAGTGTTGTCCGAGGCGAGCGAACGGCCGAACGGTCATCCAACCAGCTGACCTCCCCCGAAGTGTCCATTTATCTTATCTACCTTGGGTTCTCCAATCAGTTTAAACCCTAATTCAATTGATTGCACCTGAAGCTTTAACCTTTTCAATCCACCTAAATGAAAAAATCAGTTTGGACTTTGTTTCCCTCCCCGACGTTCACTTTGTTAAGTCACAATTCGTTTGTCACGTTCGTTTCCCACCCCTGCATCCGTTCAGCTTACATTTAAATTTTGAATTGGGGGCTTTAAACCGAATTGAACTTTTTTTTTTATTATCTACTTCCGGTTTCTGTCACCTCCAGTTACTAATAAACTAGTCAAAAAAATTTTTTTTAAATGTTTATGACAGGAACACGAAGGATGAAGATGAAGAATCGGGAGTGACGGATGGCTGGTTAGGACAGAAGCACGAGAGAGAGACAGAGAGACAACGCGGGGAGGAGGAGGAGGAGGGCGGTGAGGAGTCTCCCTTGAAAACCACTTGAGTGAGTTAGTTTAAACGAGTCAGTCATTCATTCTGCCATTTTAACCGATCTCGATGAGCTTTTGTGAAAGCTTTCAACCGGCTTAAATATGTATAAACTAGACGGGAAACGGGAGTCAATAAATAAATAAATAATTATGACGTTTTCAACAGCGTGAGAAAGACGTTGGTTGGGGCTGCGAAACGAAGTGTAGATAAACTGGATACGAGTTAGATAATATAAAGTATTCGGTATAGTAAATAATTATGGGGATGATTAATTGTTGTTGTTTTCATTATCTGGGGATATTTATTTATTTATGTGAGTTGTAGTACCGGTTCTCGGCCTTGGGTATAACTGGATACGGGAGGAGGATTCGAACTCACGACCATAACTTCTATAGTCAGGCCCTTTGACCACCACACCACAGATTTCCAGGAGATGTGAGGTATGAGGAAGTAGAGGAGTCGAACTTAGAAGCCTCCTCAAAGTCCTATGTGCCTTCCTTCTTTCTTCATAATGCACACTTACAGGTAGAATTCATTTCAAAAGTAATGCACACAATTACGTAGAAATTATTTAAAAAATACTGCACACTTCTATGTAGAATTGATTTCAAAAGTAATGCACACTTTCACGGAGAATTGATTTTAAGAGTAATTCACACTTTCGTATAGAATTCCGTTTCAAAAGTGATGCACACTTCTAGGTGGAAGTTATTTCAAAAATATTGCACTGCATATTCATTTAATTTCATTGAAATATTGCATTTCAAAAGTGATGCACACTTATAAACAGAAATTATTTCAAAAATAATGCACTTTCAAATAGAATCGATTTCAAAAATAATGCACACTTTAGGTAGAATTTATTTCAAAAGTATTGCACACTTTTACCCAGAACTCATTTCAAAAATAATGCACATTTTTGTAGAGAATTCATTTCAAAAGTAATTTCATTCATTTCAGAGTAATTATTTTAAAAGATAAACATTTTGAGAATTTATTTCAAAAGTAATGCACACTTTTACCCGGAACTCGTTTCAAAAATAATGCACAATTTCATGTAGCATTGATTTTAAAAGTGATGCACACTTCTATGTTGATGTTATTTCAAAAATATTGCACACCTTCACGTTGAATCGATTTCAAAAGTAATGCACACTTTCTTCATATTTCCAGACTTCATTTCATAATTACTTCACACTTTTGGAGAGTTGCCAACATGGTGGTATGTTAGATAAGGTTAGCTAACTTCTGAAAACTAACATGTGACTTTTACATTAATTTAATTAATCAAACCCCAGTCATTAAACACATACTAAAAATATACTGTAATAACAGGCTATACTGAAAAACTCTTTCATAATTACTGCACAATTTTGTGTAAATTGACTTTGTATATCATACACCCTGTTGCTCCCTCATTAACGACAGTACAGTGAGGTCTTTTTACGCGAGTTTTTCTAAATATTATTGAAAGTGTTACAGTTCTGAAGTTCAGTGACTTTATTTACGCGAAACTTTCGCATTAAAAGGGTCTCAAAACGTATACATATACTTATAATTTAGGTTGTAGTCATTTGTGGGGGATTCGTGGTTTTGTAAATGTGTTTGCGGGTCATTAAAATGACGTCACGGATCATCGAATTCCGAGTCCCGGATCGAAACAACTACAAAAGTTTTCCTGTTGCGGAGATTACAAATGAAATAAGTCGAGGAAAGGGGAGAAAGTAATGGCGAACTCGCCTCGTTGTAAAACATTAAACTTGGAAGAGAGAGAGAGAGAGAACTGTTGGAAAAGAAAATGGAACTACTTATAGAATAATGGTTGAAGAGCCCCAGGGACAACGGACGCGTTCAACCTAAAAGTAGTCGAGGGGGTAGTGCTGCACATGAAGTTTAAGGGATGAAAAGGCCTTAAACAAGGACAACTTTCTCTAGGCAACAGCGCTAGGATGTAGTTTCGATAAATTTTATCTACCAAATCATCTACTCGTAAAGTCTATGTATCCATTATTCTGTTGATCGTTTCTTACAGCGTCAAGGTCACGTGAGTGCTTGTTACATCTTCCTCTCTGTCGTAATCTAAGAGTCGAAATCGAAAATTGTCATCGGGGAGGATGGCTTTGAAGGAAGGGGGTGGGAAGGGTGTAACAGGGCTTTGGATAATGCCGGGAAATGTCTCATCCTCCGCCACACTCGTCAAATATTTGGACGGAAAATTAAAATGGAACTTTAGAAAAACAGAGGAAGTTCCGGGTCACAATTAAAATTATTTCTTTTGAAGAGCTTTTTTGGGCCCAAATTGCGAGAATTCGCTTTTGGAAAAAGAAAATTCGGAAGAGGACAACAATAGATTTCCGTCGTTGGACTTTTTAAGCCGTGAAATTACTTTTAGAAAGTCACTCATCCAAAGATAGCCATGATGTTCGACCTTTTTTTCTTCTTTTTAATAAAAAATTTCTTTTTAGAGAGAGAGAGCGTGGACTATATACACAACAGCTATGTAGGTTATCGCTATAATTCGAAACCAGTCTCCTAAGTAATCTGCAAACAATTGATTTCCTTCCTTACTCTGTCGAATTAAGACTTTCCTATGTTTCACCTATGGGATGTGCATTATTTTTAAAATTGATTCTTTGTGAATTATTGTAAGGAAGTATTCTTAAACTGTGCAATATTTATGAAACTCATTCACATCAAGAATGTTTGGTATCTAAGAAATGAATTTTGCGTAGAAGTGTTCAGTATTTATGGACGAGATTAGCAGAAGAGTGTGCATTAGTTTTGAAATGAATTCTACGTGAAGGTTGCATTATTTTGGATGTGAATTTCCGACAGAATTGTGCATTATTTTTGAAATGAATATAGGACAGTAGTGTGCTTTTACACTTAATTACTTTTGAAATTAATTTAGCAGCAGCGTGCATTACTTTTGAAATGAATTCAACGTGAAAGTGTGCATTATTTTTGAAATGAATTCATGAATGTGTGCATTATTTTTGAAATGAATGTTCATAAAAGTGTATTATTTTGAAATGAATTCTACATGAATGTGTGCAATATTTTTGAAATGAATTTAGTATGAAAAGCAAAATATTTTGAAATGAATGTGAATAAAAGTGTGCACTACTTTTGAAATGAATTTAGTATAAAATTGCAATATTTTGAAGTGAATCTGGGAAAAAGTGTGCATTACTTTTTTGAAATGAATTCTATATAGAAATTGTGCATTTTTGAAGTGAATTGAAAAGTAATTTTGAAATAAACTCTACAAGAAAGTGTGCATTATTTTTGAAATAAATAACAACTGTTAGAAGAAACATAAGACTTTAGACAGATGTGTAGTAAAATGGTCCAACAGCCACCTAGCAATGTAAGAGTTGAGTGTTGTAGCCTCCTTCCACATCCTGTTATACTCTAGAGTGCAGTACGAGACACTAGACAGACAGACGTAGACAAACAGACAGACAACCAACAATTCTAGCCAAATTTGACTTAACGTTTGTGATACAAATTCACTTGACGCTTAATAATCGCATATAAAAGTAACCAAACACTTATAAATATACTTTTATAAGTTATAATAATTCCAGGGACGTATTCAGTCATCAAATGACGATCTCTGCATTCAAGTAACATAAAAAGGTTTTTCTGTTGGAAAGTTTTTCTTTCAGTTCAAAGAGATGGTAAGATGTGTTGGTAATAATTCTGAATTAATTCAATAAACATCGGGAAAGGGAAACTTATTAATTGATAAATAAATAAATAAATAAAATGATAAGAGGAAGGTTCGTTTAGCGTTTTGGTCCGACTCTCAATTCTTTTGTTTCAGAAACGAAATATCAAAGACACGAAACCTTTCCCGGTGAATTATCTAGATAGACATTTTTCTCTGGGTCTAAAATTATCTCCGTCATGTTTATGTCTTGAAGGTTTACTTTAAATTGATTTTTGTTTTATCTAGAAAAAATTCTCCAGAGAATAACCTTTTAACGGTAAAATGAAATTTAATCCTGGAAGGCACATAGGCCCGACTATACACGTAGGGGCGGTTCAATTTTGGAAATGTTCTACTTGGTTCTGCCCCCACCCGTTGCTTACTCCAAGTTTTCATTTTAAAAAAGAGTTATCGACTGAGATTTCCCTCTTGGAGACAGTGTTTGCTGGATCAGAGTCAACATCCGGAGGGCCCGAATCAAAATTTGTTCAGCAGTCACGAACCATCGTGTCCGCCCACATTTCCTTCATTTCTCTCGTGCTGGCCTCCAAGGGGAAGAGATTTCTCAGTTTTGTCTTTGACTGAGAGAAAGGGATGGATTGTGGTTTGTTATTTCTTATTTTCTTCTTCTTCTTCCGCCGGAAATGGATTCCAAGCTTTCAATTATCTGTTCATAAATAAGGAAACTGGCAATGAAATGGAGGAAGAAGGAAGAAAGAAATTAATTTGGGTCCTTTCAAGTGAGAGGTTTCCTCTCCCGTTAAGCCTCCCGAAGGATTAGGAATCGGTATGGAGATTCTGACAGGAAGGGCCAACTACTAGACTAACTGTGGTGGCCAAAGGAACAAGTTCAGACTTGTAACAAACAAGTCACGAAGATTTGCAGAAACTTGCATGAAGACGCGATCTGACTTGTTGGGAAGAGTCTGTACGAAGCATATAAGTAGAACACGCTACCAACTGGTAATCAGTCAGTATAGTCACAACGACTCATTGAAGTAACTCGAACGGCTATCGGAACAACCGCGCTATTCTTAGTAGATATTCTTGTAGATAATGTTTATTTCCTAAAATTTAGTTTCATTCGCAAGTTAGTTACACAATTTTTAGGGGGAATTGATTTCAAAAGTAATGCACACTTTTGCGGAGAATTGATTTAAAAAGTAATGCACACTTCTATAAAGATTTCATTTCAAAAATAATGCACACTTCTATATAGAATTGATTTCAAAATAATGCACACTTTATGTATCATTTCAAAAGTAATGCACACTTTTGTATAGAATTAATTTCAAAAATAATGCACACTTTTATGCCGAATTCATTTCAAAAGTATTGCACACTTTGACACTAAATTCATTTCAAAAATATTGCACACTTTCATGTAGGCTTCATTTCAAAAATAATGCACGCATAAATAATAACTTTTGGTATACATTTTTTTATTATTACATTTCAAAAGTAATGCACACTTTGAGTATAAATTCATGTGGAAAGTAATTGTGGAGACCAAGACAAGACGCTCAGACTTGTAACAAAGTTACTAGACACGCAGAAATTTGCATTAAGACGTGCTCAGACTTGTACAAAAGAGTCTACACGAAGCACATAAATAACAGAACATCCGACCAGTCGGCAGTCAGTCAATGCAGTACAACAAATCGGCGAAGTAACTCGAACGGCTATCGGAACAACCAACCTTTTAGTAGATATTCTTGTAGATAATGTTTATTTTCGTTCGCTATTCGAGTACTTTGTCTCATCAAAACACCTAATTCCGACCTCAGTCATATGTCTTTTACACATAAGACCCTAAAATATTGTAACGAGTACTTGGGTAACCGGATGGGAGAGTCATAGAGTAAGAAAACGAGAGCTAGCAATCATAATTAACCAAATTGAAGTGTTGTCGTCAGAATTGTAGTTGTCTACTAATATTTAAATATTTTGACAATTTTAGGTATGAAACCTGAAAATGCGACAAGTGTTGGGGAGGTTTCTTGAGAAACTACAGTCCAAAAATGTCGGAAGGAGTCATTTTGGAGGAGGAAGAGGATGGAGCTTTTGGTACGCCTCGAAGTTTTTTATATTCGTTTAGATAATTAGGTAAGTGTTTGTTTGAATTGTTATTAATATCTTATAAACAAATTTCATTTCATAAATAATGCACATTTTGGAGGGAACGCCATTTCATAAATACCGCACACTTTTGGAGAATTCAATACACAAGTACTCAACATTTCTATGAGAAATTCGTTTCGACTTGAGGAATGGATTCATTTCATAAATACTGCACACTTTTGAGGATACTTCGTTTCAAAAATAATGCACACTTTGATAAAGAATTCGCCTCGCAAGCATTATTTGTGCTTTAGACAATTTCTTAAGAAAATCCAGCATTTGTGTTCAACTACCAATTTGTCTGGGTACCAGCAACTAAAATTTTGGTTGTATAATTGGTAAAAAGGTTCTTCAAACCCTTTTAATCTAAGTTTCTGTACAAAGCACCTCGTCAGCGAATCCTGAAACTTTTCCCTTTTTTAATAAATCTAGACTATTAACTATGATGACATGAAGGAAGAGAGGAGAATGGAGGAAGGCTTTGTGTTTTGCTCGAAAACCAATTAGTCGTGAGCATCTTTTAAGAGCTCAAGTGTAAGCCATTATCTTTTAACTCTCTTCTGGAGAGGAGGAGGAGAGGAGGAGGTATTGGGTGTGAGGAGGAAGGGGTATCAGCGAAAACGCTCCCGGCATTATAGGAGTCTTAATGATCACACCTAGTCTCGAACGGAAAAGAAAATTTGTCATTTCCGACAGACGTAATGACGAGCATTAAGCTCCCCGGGAAAACCAATATTAAATTGAGGGACTCTTAAATAAAGGTTAAGAGTTTCATAATAGGAGGCCATAAAAAGATGTAAAATGGATTTTGAAAACATAATAAAATCAATTTTGAAATGATTTCGGTTCGCCGGGAAGGTCGTCTCATTCGCATTACAACTTCCCCGTTCATTCGTAAACTGGATGAGCTCACAGAGAGGAGCAGAAGAAAACGTCTCACAAGATTCAACGTGAAATTACTGTTGCGCAGAGGAAAGGTCTTCATTTCAGCGGGTTAAGTTATTTAAGTATATACAGGATGGACCATTTTAGTGTCTCGAGTCTGAATTTCTAGGAAACTATGGCAGTCAGCGAAAAAATTTTTTGTGACGAGTTAGTCAATTGTCGGTGGCGACTTGTTCAAAGATGCAATAAGAATGTGCCGAGTCTGTGCTTGCTTGTGTTTGCTTCTGTCACACTACAATCAGACTGGTAAGCTGTTAACACTGACGTCCGGAGGTCTAATGTAAATTTTTCGTGTTGGTGCCGGTAGAACTGACTCTCGTGCTGCCTGAGCACCAATACTTTAAATTCACAAATTTAGTGGTAATCGTCATGTCATACCTGTCCTGTCAAGTTCTGTCATACATCACGTCAATAATATCATAATTTAGTCATATTAACACTTGCTTTGCGGATATACCTCGCCTTCAACTTACGCGTCACAGATGGCGTTTTTACGTGAATCGCGCAGAAGTTTGGTTATTCAGGAAAATTGCTGTAAATCGAAAACTACTTCGTTTATATCAACGAAACTTTTTTATTTTACTCTCAAATATACTCTTTATAATTATTTTGACAAAGAAAACGATATTCTTACAAAATCACGAAAATAGTCGGTACTACAGATACCCGCTACCCACCACAAATTCGTTTAATACGTGTTTTTACGTTACCCGCACTCGAAGTGTTAACTAAAGCAAAACCCCTACTATTGGTCACTGCCAGAAGACTAAAAATTTGCCGAAACTAGCGGTAGCAACATCTTCAAGCATACTCCTACAATATTTATAAAGTTCAGTGGAGTAGCTAGAATTATTGGGTTTGGGAACAAACATGATTGGAGGCCCCTTTTTTACTATTTATAATATAGAATATAACAAATATATTTTTAAGTAAACAGCTGAGAGGTGAATACATGTTTGTTTAACATTATGATGTCTGGACGTCTAATATATATTTTTTTGTCTCGGTGCCGGTGGAATTGACTCTCATGCTGTCTCAGCACCAATATTTTAAATTCACAATGGTAATCGTCTACATATGTAAATGAGTATAAGATCGTCAGCGCAATAATTTCCGTATGTGACGTCACCGGCACTCAGCCAATAGTGTTTGTGAAATATTGCATGGCACCACCGTGGGTCTCCGGTGGTCAACGGTTGCCGTTTTTATGACCCCACAGGGGAGCCAGCGGAAGTCATAGTGTTAACTAGAAATGTCAGCAATTCTTGTGTGTTCTTAAAAGGTGTGAGTGCAATATTACTGTCAAAAAGGTTTTATTAGAATTTTTTTTATTGAAAATTGAGTTTTCCTACAATTTTGTGCGGTCCTCCTACTGTATATGTGGCCCGCCAAAAAATTATAAAATTAAAAAGAGTGCTCACCCCTGGTCTAGGAAAATAGTGAGGAAGAAATTCAAGCCTTCAACTAACAATCATCTGAGAATAAGTGACAGTATTAGTCAAAGCTTAGTATTATTCAATCTAATAATATAACAGTAACAATAGAAATCCTTTTAGAATTTGAATTGAGCGACAAAAAGAACTCGAATCAGTAAAGTTTTTAGTTGTAAGTTCTTTAAATTTAAATAAGAAAAATTTTAAATTAAATAAAACAAAATAAAAAAGAGAAATTTGAAGTAGTTTAAATCTCGATAAATGACGTCTTGAAAGAAAGAAAGGAAAAGAAATTCGGTAGCCGTCATTTTCTGTAAGAAAAAAAAACTTTTGAATGCGGGCAACAGCGGAAGGGGGCGACAAAAATTATTCTAATGACAAAAATTTTTAACAGCTTTTTCGCCCTTTTTTCCTGAATTATTCTAATTGCGTTTAAAAAGTTTTCACTCTTTGTTCGTTCGTCTTGTCTCCTCTCTCTCTCTCACTGTCGTCTTCTTCTTCTTCGCCCTCTCTCTCTCTTCCTAGTAATAAAAGAAGTGAAGAATTAAAAGAGAATTTTAATAACTATAAGCACAAATTCTCGGTAGACGGCAACAAGAAAGGAAATTGAAAATTGAGTTCCGACTCCATTTTCCCTTTTGAGCTTTATTCAAGATGCAGTTTCTCCAGACTTTCTAGCTGACTGGACAAATTATGCGACTGGATGAGGACTGAGAGTATTTGGAGGACTCATTTCAAACTTTTCGTGTTTCCTCCGAGAATGAAGTAGAACTGTTAGTGAAGTGTGCAGTATTTTTGAAATAAGTTTTGTATGAAAGTGTGCAGTATTTTTGAAATTAATTTGGCGTGAAGGTGTGCAATATTTATGAAACAAGTTCCATATAAATTTGTGCAATATTTATGAAATGAATTTATTATGAGAGTGTGCAATATTTTGAAATGAATTTGGCATGAAAGTGTGCAATATTTTTGAAATGAATTCAGTGTCAAAGTGTGCATTATTTTTGAAATGAAATCTTTATAGAAGTGTGCATTACTTTTGAAAACAATTCTACATAGAGGTGTGAATTAATTTTGAAATTATTTCTACGTAAAAGTGTGCAACATTTATGACATAAATTTGGCATGAAAGTGCAGTAATTTTAAAATGAATTGATGTCAAAATGTGCATTATTTTTGAAATGAATTCAACGTGAAAGTGTGCATTACTTTTGAAATAAATTCTACATAGAAGTGTGAATTACTTTTGAAATTACTTGTACGTAAATGTGTGCAATATTTTTGAAATGAATTTGGCATGAAAGTGTGGAGTATTTTTTAAATGAGCTTCATATGAAAGTGTGCAATACTTTTGAAACGATTTTAGTATGAAACTGTGCAGTATTTATGAAATGAACGGAGTTTCCAGGGTTGACTCTGAAGTTATGCGATTTTGGAGATGTAACAAATCTCAGTCCTCTGTATAAATATTTTTCTCTTTAAGTAATAAAGTAGAACTTTGAGTGAAGTGTGCAGTATTTATGAAACGACTCTTTCGTCGGAGTTTGAATCTTATATACAAGGCAGAGAGTTTTTAGACCTACTTCTGAAAATAGATGTCCTAAAACTGTGTCTGTGTGTTGGAGAGGACCTGGGGAAGTTGGTAAGGGATAATGCCGGTTACAAACCAACAGCATAACAGTCAGTCTAACACTAACACTTCACCAGGCCGCAAATATTTAATAACTCAGCGTTTGTCTTTTGATTTTTTATATTTTCAACTCACGACAGTAAAATAATAATTTAAATTTAAATTTAAAAGATGAAAGAGGGGGTAGTTAAAATTTAAAACCCAATTTAGAATGTAAGGGTTAATGAATTTCGAGAAGCAGAGCTCCGGGACTCGCCATCATGATTTTTTAATAAATGAAAATCTGCCGACTATTTTAAGCAAAATCTCGACTTCGTTAAATGAGGTTTAGTCTCTGCTGGGTAAGTGCACACACACACACACACACACAGGAGATGTATATCACGGGGCTTGTGTGCATTCTCGACTTGTTCTCCAGACTCAAAAATCGGGAAAGGGCGAGGAAGGGGTCTGGGGGTGAGTCCAATTTTTCCAAATTTGCATCTGCAATAACAAGGATTGTTAGCCGTTGTGGTAGCCAGCTTTTAGAGAGTCATTAGAGATGTTTGGCTTTGAACGAGCACTCGGTTTATGAGTTGTTATTACGCCATGTTTTACAGATTTAAATCTCTGTTTTGATGGGGATTATAGAAATTCTCCTAAAAAAAATATTTGTAAAGACGAGTGAGATTTGTTTCGTTTCTAAAATCGCGTAACTTCAAACCCGACGATTCAAAATACCAACCGCCAACCGAGTCCGTTAACCAAAAAGCTCTACAAATTTCATGAATTTCGCACCTGTTCGTACTAAATTCATTTCATAAATACTGCACAGTCTTCATGCCAAACTCATTTCATAAATACTGCACACTTCCATGCCAACTCATTTCATAAATACTGCACACTTCCATGCCAAACTCATTTCATAAATACTGCACACTTCCATGCCAAACTCATTTCATAAATACTGCACACTTCCATGCCACACTCATTTCATAAATACTGCACACTTCCATGCCACACTCATTTCATAAATACTGCACACTTCCATGCCAAACTCATTTCAAAATACTGCAATATCAAACTCATTTCAAAATACTGCACACTTCCATGCCAAACTCATTTCAAAAATACTGCACACTTCCATGCCACACTCGTTTCATAAATACTGCACACTTTCATGCCACACTCATTTCATACATACTGCACACTTCATCGAAGCACTAACTTAAGGTGAGGCATCACCAAACTATTTGAATGAAGAGCCAAGAGGAGAAGGACGGGAGTGGGCAAGGGAGAAAGAGGTGATGGGTGGGAGGAGAAGAGAAAGTCACGCAATCGCCTAGAATTTTTATAATATAATATAGTCAAAAATTTAATTAAAACGCGGAACGAGATACTGTGTTATTTGAGTCATTCATTATTAAACACCAGATAAATATTTGAGAATGGGAGAGGGAAAAGAGGGGCGATACGGGGAGAGAGACCTAAATGGGCCATTAAAAATGAAAAAGAAGCTGAAGATGTGGGACGTGCTATTCAAAATTGTCAAGGTCGTAACCTTATAAACGCCCTCCCCCAAAATTGAAACAAAGGCTTTCGTGTCACCGGGTCGAACAGGGACAGACGAACGGACGAACAGGAAGACGGACTGACATCGAATGAATACATAATTGTTCTGAAAAATCACAACAGCGAAGAAGTTCCCTCCTCCTTCTGAATTGAACGAGTCCCAGTTTTAATACCAAACGTTTTGCTGACTCGTTGAAAAGTTTTCCATGTTGGAGAAAATGGTTATGTTGGCAGTGCTGACTCGATGCACGTTTCGCTACTACCGTTTCCGGATTCCCTTCTTTTTTTCTTATATTCAATTTCAAATAATCCGAGTTATAATGTTTCCTCGTCGATTCTAAGCCATTTCCCTCCTTCCTCCTCCTCCGGGAAACTGCTGAGATCCTTCTCCTCCCCTTTCGGAAACCTCCGGATTCATTAAATATAAATAAAAAGGAAAAGAGTTTCGCGGAAAATCTCCCTCTTGCGGTGGCGGGGGTTCTTATAAAATGAGCTCGCCATTAAAATGTGCATTATTTATGAAAAATCAACCTTTTTTTAATGGTTCATACAAATTTTAGAGAAGCTTTAAGCGAGCTGCTGGATTTTAAAAGAAATCTCGAAACGCACTTGAGCGCTGAGCAAGGTTACATCACCGCAGAGTTTCTCAAGGTTGACACATGTATCGCGTAAAAGGAAACCTGAGTTTACTGTAACATGATCTGGTGAGAATTAATTTATACAGAGGAAAGAATTTGGAAACCGGAAGAAGGAGGTTTCAGTCAAAACACTTATCGAATCTATTTGTATCAAGGTTTTGTTAAGAGTTAGAGGATCTGAACAGTATTCTGGAGGAAGGAGGCAAATTTCAAAAGACACGTGCTGAGTCAGCACTACCAACATAACTATTATCAAACGAAGGACGGATTCCTTTAAATAAAACGCGTAAAACGAAACCCTTAATTAGTTCCCAAATCTATACCAGTCAATAACCGTAACTATCACACCCTCTCTTCCTTGAGAATTCATTTCATAAATACTGCACACTAGACAATTATTTCTCCATAAATTTTGCGTCCCATATTTCGTGCCACAAATAACGAACACTTGATGAAGAACTCGTTTCGTAAATAATGCACACTTCACAAACAGTTCGTTTCGTAAATCATCTGCGATCCGGGGGAAATGTCAATTCATAAATATTGCACACTCCTTTTAGAACGAGGGATCATTTTACGAGTCACGAAGCTGGTTACTCACACGCCATCGCTTCAGGTTAGCCTGACTTTTATGAAATGGATTCCGTAAATATTGAACACCTTTGGGGTCACTTCTCTTCCTACCCCGCTCTCCCCTCTTCATCCACCACGTTCTCCTCTCCTCCGGTTCTTCAAGACTTCTTGATTTTATTGCCTCGTGTAATTTGAGGTTCGTGTGAGGAAGGAGCTTTGAAATATTCATACAAGTGGATTCTTGTAAGAGCTTTTGAAAAATAAAGACCCCGGGAAATCCACTGTGATACCAGATTTGCCCTTTTGTGTCTTCCTCTTCCTCTTGTAAATGAAGTGGAGTGGATGAGGGCAGGAGGAGAGTGGAGGTAGAGTGGAATCTTTTCCTTTTGAATTTGAATTTTAAACCCTTCAATAGATGGACCGGAAGATACTTTCGGTTCTGTACGTTACATCAATTAATTTTTTACGGTAAAAGTGATAAGTCAGACGAGTTTATATAACCTCCGGCTGACTATTTATCAACTCAACTTGGTAAATGGAACAAATAATTAAATATTTATCACATTTACCGGTTAGTTTATAAAATACCCAGCTCGTAGTTTGTAGAAACTTTCATTAAATTCTCCATTTCGAGTTAGGCAATATATAAACTAGTCGTTAAATATAATATGTGAGAATTATGTTACGGTAGAAGTGATTAATTTGGCGATTATGTCTAGACTTTTCGGTGATTATGAATAATCACCAACTTAGCTTGTTCAATCTGACATATTACTGATACTTATCACATTTACCGGTTATTTTAATACCCAGCTCGTAATCCGGTCGAAATTTTAATTATTTCTCCATCACTGGTTGGAGATTTTATAAACTAACCGGTAAATGTGATAAATATCCAATAATTTTTCACATTCACCAATCTTAGTTGGTGATTATAAACATCGCCGAGATTTATACATATATATTTGACCGATTCCTCACCTTTACAGTAGAATACATTCAATATGTCTTTCAGGTCCTCATAATTTTTCATAAATATTGCACAGAGAACACACAATTTGTTTTATATTCAAAAGGTTTCGTTTTACGCGGATGGGTTTTGAATTCAGCACTTCGACAAATTAAAAACGTGTTCAGAAAAGCTTTCAAATGTTTTGGAATAGTTTTTGATGACGTCATTTCATAAATAATGCACACTATATTCGATAATTAATTTCAGAAAGTCATACCAATTGATTTGTTTATTTATTTGTTGATATTTATCACATTTACCGGCTATTATGTAAAATACCCAAGTCGTAATCAGAGCAAACTTTTATTACATTTTATTTATAAGTTGAAGACTGTTTAAACTAACCGGTAAATGTGATAAATATTCAGGTATTTGTCACATTTACTAAGATTATTTGGTGATTATGAATAATCGCCGGAGACAATATATATATTTGTTAAATTTATCACTTTTACCGTAAAATATGTCTCACATATCATGTTTATTGGCTAGTTTATAACATTTTCTACTGGAAATTTGGAATTTAACAAAAATTTGCTCAGATGCTTGACTTCTGTCACTTCTTCTTCGCCGCTTCTAGTTGGGAGGTTGTCAGATGACATAAGCTAAGTATGGGAGGAAACTTTTAATTATTCCTCCCCCCACTAGTTGGAGATTTTATAAACTAACCGGTAAATGTGATAAGTTTCTAATAATTGGTCACATTTACCGAGCTTGATTGGTGTGTATGAAAAACCACCGGGTATTATATAACCACCGGATTTATCACTTTTACCGTGACATACGATGTTGCTTTCCGGCTCACATAATTCATAGGCCTAATTCACTGTAAAATTATTTATTGGTTCATAAATTATAATATTCGTGAATGTGTTGAGGTCTTCCGAAATGAAGAATCAACATTTTGAAAAGGGCCAAAAGAGACAAATTTGAAATTTCCTTCGTCTTAAATTCCGGTACAAACTTGTCTGGGAAACCAAATTTGAAATTTTTTTGTTGTTAAAGTGCTTATCGGTTTCAGAGAGAGTTCACTCAGGAGAAAGAAGTCTCAAGACTTTTCCGTTTGTTGGGGAAAAGTTTTGCTGTTGTTGAAAGAACTTCTTTCCACCTGGACTAAAGCCAGATTAGAAAAGAATTTTAGAAACAAAGTAAGCAGCGGAATTCCGATTGCTTAACATGGCCAGCGTACAAAAAATTTCAAACGATGAACCTCCACTTTCTCCAACTTCCTAATCTTCTTCTTCTTGTTCTTCTTCCTCCTTTAATTAATCATGTCGACTTTCCGCACAAAAACAAAACAACTATTCTAAATTTATTTCCTTTCAGTGAAAGCGACGGACGGTGAGGTTTTCCGGAAAACTGCTGACGGCAACTGAACGTTTTAGCAACAGCGATTCTAGATAACAAGACCTGAGAGCATGGAACCACATTTACACTGGGATCCTCTTTACTAAGGTAAGTGTTCCAAAGAATTTTTTATTCATTTCATAAGTAATGCACAATTTTTATTTATACGTGCTTAATATTTTTCATCAGCAATCCATTCTGATATTTCATAAATAATGCACACTTCTAGAAAGAATCAGTTTCAAAAATATATACACAATGAAAATAAATCATTTTATACGGTATATTAATATTAGCGGACTAGATATTAATATTTGATTGCCATGCTGTGCTTTATACCTAATATATAACATGCTACGGTAAAAGTGATAAAGCAGACGAATATATATAGAATTCTCGGTGATTATTTATAATCACAACCTAAACATTGTAGATGTGACAATTTACCGAAATTTATCACACTTACCGGGGTTTATAAAGCACACAGCTCATAATCTGGAGAAACTTTTATTGAATTCTCGTTGTGAATTGGATATTTTATAAACTAACCGGTAAATGTGATAAATATATAATAATTTGTAACATTTACCTAATTCAATTGATTATTTATTATAAATAATCGCTGGAATTTGCCCGATTCATCACTTTTACAGTAGAGCATATACAATATTTCTTTCCGGTTCCGACCATCTTTCATAAATATTGCACAGACAGCACGGAATTAGTTTCATATAGAGAGGTTTCTTTTTATGCGGATGGGTTTAAAGTTGAGCATTTGGATAGCTTAGAACCGTGTTCAGAGGTGCTTTCAAACGTTTTAGAACAGTTCTTGATGATCTCATTTCATAAATAATGCACACTACGGTCGATAAATTATTTCATCTTTCATAAATATTGCACAGATAAAACGTTATAGATAGTTTCATATATCAGGGTAATTTTTTATTTGTAGATATTTATTACATTTACCGGCTAGTTTATAAAATATACAACCCTAACCTGGGCAAACCTTTATTAAGTTCCCATTTCGAGTTAGAAATATTATAAACTAACCGGTAAATGTGATAAATAAACAAATTTGTTACATTTACCAACTTCAATTGATTATCATAAATAATCGCCGGAAACTGTATATACATTTGCCCCATTCATCACTTTTACAGTAGAATACGTCCCATATTTCTTTCCGGTTCCTACCATCTTTCATAAATATTGCACAGATGACACGGAATTAGTTTCATATAGAGAGGGTTTCTTTTTACGCGGATGGGTTTAAAGTTGAGGATTTGGATAGGTTAGAAACGGAGCTTTCATGCTTGTTGCAACTGTTTACGATGATTTTATTTCATAAATAATGCACACTACAATCATTAATTAATTCCAAAAGCCATAGGAATTTGATTTATTGTATTTATTTATGAATATTTATCACATTTACCGGCTAACGTGTAAAATACCCAACTCGTAGCCTGTGCAAACTTTTATTACATTTCATTTACAAGTTGAAATTGGTTAAACTAACCGGTAAATGTGATAAATAATCAGTTTTTGTGACATTTACCAAGATTAAGTGTTAATAATGGTAATTCATCACTTTTACCTTAACATTTATACAATATTACCTCCCGATTCACATAATACAATTCTTCTTTTGGCTGCGATAGTCAAGACCAAAGCTCTCTCTCACAGAGAATGTCTGAAACTTTGCCAAATGCTTAGACGAGGTAGAGCAAAATTGTTTTGTTTATCCAAAATTTTGTCCAGAAGGGCGTAAAAGCCAAGAGTATAACACTGCTAACATTAATTATGACAGCTACGAAAATCTCAAAACATTTATATTCTCTCTAAAGATGAATGAATCGCTCAACAAAACGAAATGCTATGTCTTCTTAAAATTCACAAAATAAAATAAGATGACACATTTACAAAAGTCATCGTAATGCCGTGGGAATGTCTTTTAAAAGGGCGACGTAACTATAGTTCTGATTACTTTAATCAATAATTAAGTCAGTTTACTTAATTAATTAAGTTCGACGATTAGATTAATAATTTAGACGAAGAAACAAGTCTGGCATCAAAAACTTTAAACAGTATAAAGAAGTTAAAAGTGTGCATTATTTATGAAAGAAATGAAAGAATTGTGGGAATCGTTCCTGAGTTTGTCCCGTTTGTTCTTAACAGCATACTTTCCGTTCTCATGTTTGTCTTCCTATCTCACCAAAACTTAAATGAAAAAATGGCGGAGAAGAGACGGAAAAGTGAAAAAGGAGGAAGAGAGGGAAGACGGGAAATAAAAAGCTCGGGAAAGGGATTCATATTTCAACTGCTTACAAAAGTTTAGTGCATGACATTTGGAAAGGGAATCGAACCTGATGGGAGGGCTTGATGACTATGGATCCGCCGACATTAAACAATCTGGTCACGGCCGTCCTCCGACTTTTATTTTCTACTCACTCAATTCTATCCTCAAAGTTGGCTTTACCCTGGTAATATGACGCCATTATGTCCACCCCTCCCACCTCCTCCTCCAACAACAGCCTCTCTCTCTCTCTCCTTTATTTTTTGGGAGAAAGCTTCCCATTTTTCATGTCAATTCAAACTTCTCTCTCTCTCTCTTCTCTCCTTCTCTCTTTTTTTGGCGGAGTGAGTGAAGCTTTCAACACCGGACGCCCGAAAACTTTAATTTCGACGTCCCCCCGTCGACGTTGTTCCCTGTTCCCCTTTTTTCCCTTTTATACTTGAATATATACTGTCCCAAAGTCATCCATAATTGTTTTCGACTGCTTAAAGTGCTTCACTCTTTGTTTTTAGCCGTGACCAGAACCTTTGTTGGATTACTGGTAGTTGAGTCAAATTGACTCGTGAAAAATTTTAATTTTGTGGTTTACACAAACGTGAGTATAATATAATAACTAAACTAACTTAGTCGGTGATTATGAATAATCACCGGTTTTTATATATATTCGTCTGCTTTATCACTTCTACCGCAACATATATATTAGGTGTACCTTTCAGAATTTCAATCAAATATAAAGTTCACATATACTAATATACCGCATAAAATTATTATTTTTTGTTGTGTATTTATTTTTATGAAACTGATTCTTTCTACAAGTGTGCATTATTTATGAAATATTAGATTGGATTGCTGACCAAAAATATCAAGTACGTATAAATTTGTATAAATAAATATGGTTCCCCCCCACACCCACTCCCAAACCGAAAGTGCTTTTTGAAAACACCTCCTTTAATATAACTTGTATAATAATAAGTTATATTTATAATTGCGTGCCCTTTTTGGGGTGTTACAATATCCTCTTTCTTACATATTTTTAATTTTTTTACCAAAGCTAATTATATTAATTTCCTTATATTATAGCTACCAGTTGGTAGATATAACAAACAATAGCAAGCCAACGTATAAAATACACGTACACGTATAAATATCGTAACATAATAAATTAAAAGGACAAATAAAAGATGAACTATTTAATTATATAAACAGATACCAAATAGTTAAATGAGAATATAAACGGTAAACAAATAAGTATTTATAAAAAGTATATACCGAATTCACCGATAAATAAATTATATAGAAATAAATAAACGAAAAAATCACAAATATAAATGAAATCTATATCAATATAATATAATATACTCAATAAATATATAAAATCACAAATATATAAATCATAATATATAAATAAATAAACACGTAAGAGTAATATAATTATAAAATAGTCAAAATAACTCATGTAGAGAGATATATATAATTTAGATATAAATAATATTAATATTAGGAGAGAATTGATAAATTATATATATACATGCGAGTATCATGCATATATAATATATAATTATGATATATATTATAATTCCTATATAAATATATATAAGCTATCTAATACTAATATCTATATATACATCTCGGTGTATTAAAAATAAATATACATTCACTAGTAAGTAGTAAGATGCATAAATATAAATTAACTAGTAAAAATATCAGTATATAACGAGAAATCTGTGGTGTAGAGGTATAAGTACCAGATTAAGAAGGTATAGTCGCAAGTTCATATCCTCCTCCTGTACCCTGCTATACCCCAAAAAGGATGAAAAATGGAATGAAAGCTCGATTATCAACCGTAATATTAGTGTATAACTTGTATAAATTATGTAAGAATCAAGTATTTGAAAACCTACCCTCATGATTTATGGGTGATTTGATGTTTACGTTCAAATAAGTGTGCATTATTTATGAAATACCTTTCTTATACAGTTGTGCAATATTTTTGAGACGAATTCGTGATGATTTAATGAAATATTTATTGACAAGCTTCATAGAGTGTGTTCTTTTAGTATATGAGTTATTGATAACAGTTTGTAGTATTTATGAAATAAAATCTTCCCAAAAATGTGCATTATTTATGAAAAATCACAAACACTCGACTTCGTAATATTTGTCTTGAAAACTTCAATATTGTCATGTGAGTCAAATGGACGCACGTGATTTTGGTGACTAGGTATAAATGTAATTATCCGTAACTTCAAATTATCAGACGATGGCATCTATACTAAACTTGCAAATATAGTTAACGAGCGCTATCAACACACAAACACAATTATCTCACACAAGCTATATCACATCACCTATTTCTCTCATAAATACTCCGAGACTAATGAATTCAGTTGAATTTGGCGCTAGTCACATCCTTACATCGACTCACTTCCACGTGCACGTCTCATGGCTTCATCTTTAGCTCGTCGATGTAGCGAAAAAAATTTTTTTTTAATATTAAAGAGAAGGTGACCACAGTAATTAATGGTAATAAGGCGAGTGCAGTCAATAATGACTGTCGAAGAACAGAAATTTTCCTGCATCGTCGATAAAAGTCAAATTTATTAAATATTTATTGGAAAATGATTAATTTAAAAGAAAAAAAAATTTTTTCCAGGAATGAGCGAACGGTTCATTAGTGAATGAAATGATTTCGGGCTTTTTCCTATTTTCCCGCGGGGGACGAAAACAATTTTTAAAAAACTGAAATTTCATCCCGATTGAAAGGAGCGTGGGAGGAAGCCGGGAGGAGTGGGATAGTGATTGCAAAATGAGAGTAGAAAGGGAGTGAACAGGGTGAGAGTTTGAGGAAATTCATAAATTATTACTCAGCCATTTGCAAATGTATATTTACAGTAGAGGGAGGGAGGGAGAGTGAGGTAGAAATTTCCAAATATACTGTATAATTTGTGTTTTTGTATCGATAGTAGACGTGGAAAAAAGTCTCGTGACTAATTAAGAATTTAAATCACTTCTATACTCGATTGGAAATTAAAAAAAAAAAATTCTTGTTACGCCTCTGACGTTTCTAATTTGAGATGAAGACTTTTCTTCACTCCCGCTCCGATTTTCCTCTCCTTTCCTGTCGTCGTTTGGTAGGAAGTGTGAAATTTCCCATCCAACTAAGGGTATTTCCGCTCTCTCTCTCTCTCTCCATCTTATAATATATATGAGATGTTTTAAATTTTTCAGTGTTTCAGTACAGTTTTAAAATGGAGTCTGAGGTTTCCTCACTCCTACGCCTCAAGTGAGCAAGAGAGAAGCAATTCTTCTTATTTCTCCTCCTTCTCCTCCTCTTCTTCTAATATTTAAGATGAAACAATTTTCTTGTCCCCCTCCTCTCTTCTGTATTTCTTACTTCATTACTGTCGTCTTTGATTTCACTTCATTCATCATCTTCCCACCTTCTTCCCACGGAAATTTTGTAATTTTGGGTCAAATTTATGGGTCGTGTATATATCAATCTCGATGATGACACTATATCTCGAAATCTTTTGATTGATATTGTTAGGGGTAGTTCAAATAAACAACAATATATACTCTGCTATATACACGCCATATTTATAACAAACACACTGCTCTGGCTTCAATTTCTCTGTGACGTCATAACTTGGTTTTGCGCTCATTTCGTCGCTAACAGTATAAAATCTGCGTGGTATTTGTACAATGAACATTCATAAAACTGTGCAAATACTTAGTATAAAATTGATTATAACTCCAAAATGAAACACTTTTGTAAAACAACTCATCTCAAAAATGTAATACAATTTGATGAATAAGACATTTCAAAAATAATGCACACTACCCTCTTTAAAAAATAAATAATGGATGTCTTATGTAAGTCTTTCATTACCTAACCAATACTCACATCTATTAAGGGCTCATTTCAAAACTAATGCACACTTCGATGAATACTTTACACTTTGTCTTAAGGGAAACATTTACGGATTGGTTTAAATCAGTGATTCCCAGAGTGGTCTATGTCGACCCCCAGGGGTCTATGACAACCTGCAAGGGGTCCACAATAGTGGATCTCAACACACACTGATAATACCTATTTACCTGCATTATACTATTTTATAATACAGAGACATATACATTATTCATAAAAGTACCTACAGCGAGAATAGGGGTCTACCAGGGTCGTAGGTAGGTTTGGGAAACTCCGGTTTAAATAAAACACCGGATGTGAAAGTAAATTAATATCAACTAAGCAAAAATCAGTATAACTGTTACGTTCATACTTTCGTATATTATACATCAGAACAATGTTCATGGACTCCTAACAAAATGAACATAACTTGTTGTAAACAGTGTGGTCAGTATAACTTAAAAGTTTTTAATGTTCAACAAAAAAATAATTTGAACAGAGTCAAAATGACTCAACCCGTATTCAATCGTAATCTCTCTGGAAATAATTTTATCGAAAGAATTCGAATGAATGGCGGGGTTTGGGAGGTGGGAATTTTCGGGTAAAAATTTAAAATTTCGTTCAAAAATAACTTGACAAACTCAAAGAGAAAAGGAAAAATCGATGAGCCATGTTTATTCTCGTCGCAAAAGGAATTTGTTTACTTATTTATTTTCACAATAAATAAAAATTTTCAAACGGGCTTAAGTAATTTTCCCACCCCCGCCAACTACCCCTCCATCCCTTCTCTCTCTCTCTTTATGTAATCATAAGTTTATTTCCCTTAGAAAGATGTCGAAAGCGTGACTGCAGTTGCTATCAAAGGGAATCGAAGGAGAGGAGCTTTTACAAAAATCAAATTTCCCAAAAGTCCCACGCATAAATGCACAACATGTTACGATATTAGTAACGCGAGTTAGTTACTTACATAACTCAAAATTAATAACTTGGCCCACCCTTATTTCGTCAACGTCGCTTTCATGAAAAGCTTAACAACCTGCTCCTAAGCAAAACAAAACCCCCGCAAACATCAACTTCCGGTTAATTTTCAATTCGCGTTAATTTTTCTAAACCATTATCATTATCATCATCATTATTATTATTATTAAGCTTCACTTTAAGGCGGTACGTGGAATTTTATAATGGCTTCCGACTACGGGATTTATTAGTCAATAAAATGCAACGAAAGTTACATCATTTATACAATGAGTTCTCCGTGAGCCCACCCATTACTTAGTATGTGGCGAACTTCCGAATATTTATCACATTTACCGGTTTGTTTATATAAATTTTCAACATGAAATGAGAACTGAATGAAAGTTCCCCAGAATATGTGTTGGGTGTTTTACACTATAGCCGGTAAATGTGAGAAAAATCAAAAACTAAATCGGTGGGCAGAACTTTTGGGAAAAATTAATCGTCTAGTGTGCATTATTTATGGAATGAAGTCATCATGATCTGTTGCAACACATATAAAAGCTCCTCTGAACGCTTTTCTAGCTTTTCCAAATCCTCAACTTCAAATCCATCCGCGTAAAAAGAAGCTCTTTCAATATGAAACGAATTCCGTGTTGAGTGTGTGCAGTATTTATGAAAAATAATGTCGATTGGAAAGAAATATTATACTAATACTCACTAATTTATCAAATTTACCAAGATTAGATGGTGATTATGAGTAATCGTTGGAAATTATGTAAATGCTCATTCGATTCATCACTTTTACCGTACCATATACTGTATACGATATAACCTCCCTTTTCTCTTAATATTTACAACTGATGACTTCAAACCCATCCGCGTAAAAAAGAAACCCTCTCTATTATGAAACTAATTACGTGTCATCTGTGCAATATTTATGAAAGATGGTAGGAACCGGAAAGAAATATGGGACATATTCTACTGTAAAAGTGATGAATCGGATATATATATACGGCGATTATTTGTAACAAACAACTGAACTTGATAAACGTAACAAATTAGTTATTATTTATCACATTTACCGGTTTGTTTATAAAATTTGTATCATGAAATGGGAACTTAATAAAGGTTTGCCCAGATTAGGGGGACTTTACAAACTAACCGGCTAATCTGATAAATATCAACAAATAAATAAATAAATAAATTGCTATGACTTTTGAATTGATAAACGCACTGCAGTGTGCATTATTTATGAAATGAGATTATCATGAACGGCTCCATCGCGAATCTAAGCTCCTTCGAACACGTTTCTAGTTTACCTAAATCCTCAACTTCAAATCCATCCGCGTAAAAAGAAACCCTTTCGATATAAAACGAATTCCGTGTCATCTGTGCAATATTTATGACATACGTTGTAGAAAGTCCTATCGTAAATATGATACAGTATAAGTGGTGAATCGAGCAAATATATATACAATTGACGGCGATTATTTATAATCATCGACTAATCCTGGTAAATGTGACACATTAGTTATTATTTATTACATTTACCGGCAAGTTTATAAAATGTCCAACTGGAAATGGGAACTTAAAAACAGTTTGCCCAGAATAAGAGTTGGGCATTTTACACAATAGCCGGTAAATATGATAAATATACACAAATAAATTAATAAATAAATTGCTATGACTCTTGGAATTAATTATCGAAAATAGTGTGCATTATTTATGAAATGAGAGCTGTTCCAAAAGCTCCTCTTGAGCATGATTCTAATTTATATAAATGCACAACTTCAAACCCATCCGCGTAAAAGAAACCCACTGTATGAAACTAATTCCGTGTCACCTGTGCAATATTTATGAAAGATGATGAGGACCGGAAAGGAATATTATATATATTATACTGTTAAAGTGATAAATAGGACGTATATATATATTTCCGGTTAGTTTATAAAATATCAAATTTGTCATAGAGATTAAATAAAGTTTGCTCATATGCTTAGCTTATGAGTTGACGATTTTATAAACTATCCGGTAAATTTGATAAATATTCAGTAATTTGTTACATTAACCAAGCTTAGTTGGTGATTATGAATAATCGCCGGGTATTATATATATTCGCTTTTTACCGTAACATATATATTTGGTGGAAGGTAGAGAACCAAAAGTATTTTCCGGTTCGACTAATACTACGATCGCGATAACATTTTTGGATGCACTCTAAACCAGAACAGTGCTAATTGTAACTGATGAGTGAACCAGACTGAGTTAAGATCGGCATCTACTTCCTGTAGTTATACTTCCTCAAAATATACAAACTTACATTCGCCCTTTTGTCTCCTCCTAAACAGTATAACGATGGGATGAGATTTGACTTTCTGCCACCCCTGCCGAGGTCTAGTTCAAAGTGTCATGAATGTCACCGTTGAATGAATGAATGAATGATGAATGGATTTTGGTGAATGGATCAGTCTAAACCTCACAACAGTGTTTACTTGTAGACATCGTTTCCCGTAACTCTCGATCGAAAAGATTCCCGCAGCAGTCTTTCATCTTACTCAGATATCCATTTTGTGTTGAGTATCGAGTGTTACAATATAAAGGTGTCTTGTAACTTTTTTACCGTCGAGTGGGGAGGTATGGGGTGAGTACAAAAAGACTTTTGATGTCGGTATAACGAACGATTATTTGGAGGATTGTTTACATTCGATATCGTACAGCATTCCAGGAACCATTTCACCTCATCCCTCCACCCCCGTTTTACTCATGTAACAGGTTTGTTACGAGATTTTCGCTGTTGACTCGATAATGCAAAACAATAAGGAAGTTATATTGTTACATAATGACACGTATACATTCATTCATTCGTATGACACGACAGGAAATTTTCGATTTTACGGAGACAGAACCATTGTTCTTGTGGATAGACAGACATGACAGTAGAAGAAACGGAATTCGAGTTTTACTTTGACCCTCTCGCTCAATTTAATTGTTAACTATAGGAAATTATAAGTAGACTACTTATACTGAGATCTCGTTTTACGCAGTAGATAACGACAGCACGAAATGCTTTAAATATGAATGATTTCAATCTAAAACGCACAACTCAAGGAACGCACGCAAAAAAAGGTGAAACGAAGCATGAATGTAGTTCAACAAATGTGATGAAACGTCAGGAAGTCTTTGATAATATATAAGGCTAAAGTGTGCATTAGTCATAATATGAGATCTTATTGGTGTGCAGTATTTATGAGATGAATTCTAGTCAGTTTTATGGGATTGTTTTTAAATAAAAATGTGCAGTATTTATGAAAGGAATTCAAACACCTTTTTACAATATTTATGAAATGAATTCAAGATACTTTTGTGCAGGATTTATGAAAGGAATTCAAGACACCTTTGTGCAGTATTTATGAAATGGATTCAAGATACTTTTGTGCAATATTTATGAAAGGAATTTAAGAAACTTTTGTGCAATATTTATGAAATGGAATCAAGGTACTTTTGTGCAGTATTTATGAAACGAGGTCGATACCTTCGTGCAATATTTTTGAAATGAATTAGAGGATTTTTGAGCAATATTTATGAAATGACTTCAAGATACTTTAGTATTATGTATTTATGAATATTCATAATTCATATTATATTATGTATTTAGTACTTTATGTATTTATGAAAGGAATTCAAGACGCCTTTATGCAATATTTATGAAATGAATCCAGGATACTTTTGTGCAGTATTTATGAAATGACTTCAAGACATTTTTGTGCAATACTTATGAAAGGAATTTGAAGGATTTTTGTGCGATATTTATGAAACAAATCCAAGATACTTTTGTGCAGTATTTATGAAATGAATTCAAAATACTTTTGTTCAATATTTATGAAAGGAATTTAACAAACTTTTGTGCAGTATTTATGAAATGAATTCAAGACATTTTTGTGCAGTATTTATGAAATGGATTCAAAATACTTTTGTGCAGTATTTATGAAACGAGTTCGAGATATCTTCGTGCAATATTTTTGAAATGACTTAAAGATACTTTTGTGCAATATTTATGAAATAGAATTAAAGGATTTTTGTGCAATATTTATGAAATGGATTCAAGATACCTACGCGCAATATTTATAAAATAAATCTTCGGTCAGTGTGCATCACTTATGAAATGAAACATTCCCAAATTTCTGTATAACACATGAGTAAAAACTACAGCTTTGTTCAAATACCTTCTCTCAGAACCAAGACGCATAAAAAGAGTCCTTACTTCATATAAACATGAAACTCAAAGCTTCCACTGATTTATGTATATGAGAATCATGTTCATGGGTGTTACTAAAAGGTTATCGACCTTTGACAGGGTGTCCGATTATACAACAAGATGGGACAGGCCCTCAAACTCATTTTTTAAAAGTCTGTAATTACTTTTTGCCACGTAATTATTACCATAAATATTATTATTTAGTAGCTTATCATGTAATTTGTTAAGTTCTATTAAAGTTGGGTGTCGAATTAGGGAACTCGTTGAAATTAATAAAATATTATTGATTCGAAGGGATTTATGTTGATTATATTAATGTGCTGCGTTTTGAAACGACGCCATTTTGGAAGTGTGCAGCTTGGTCACTTGTAAAGCAAAACCTGAGGACCTGGCATTACCCAAGTGATGTGTTTGGGATGATGGTGCGTTTTGTTGTCGTAGGTGAATAATACAGTCGTCAGGGAAGGATTTAGAGACGTAAAATTCATTTCATAAATATTGCACAAAGGTGTCATATTGAACATTGAAGTTCATTGAAGTCATTTCATAAATATTGAACAAAAATCCTTTAAATTCCTTTCATAAGTATTGCACAAAAATATCTTGAATCATTTCATAAATATTGCACAAAAGTGTCTTGAATTCATAAATATCATAAATATTAAATACACAAAAGTGTCTTGAATTCATTTCATAAATATTGCACAAAAGTCTCTTTAATCCATTTCATAAATATTGCACAAAAATCCTTTAAATTCCTTTCATAAGTATTGCACAAAAGTGTCTTGAATTCATTTCATAAATATTGCACAAAAGTCTCTTTAATCCATTTCATAAATATTGCACAAAAGTGTCTTGAATTCATTTCATAAATATTGCACAAAGTATCTTTAATTCATTTCATAAATATTGCACAAAAGTATCTTTAATCCATTTCATAAATATTGCACAAAATAATTCTTTCATAAATATTGCAATCCATTTCATAAATATTGCACAAAAGTCTTGAATTCATTTCAAAATATTGCAAAAATCTCAATCCATTTCATAAATACTGCACAATAGTATCTTTAATCCATTTCATAAATATTGCACAAAAGTGTCTTGAATTCATTTCAAAAATATTACACGAAGGTATCTCGAACTCGTTTCATAAATACTGCACAAAAGTACCTTGATTCCATTTCTTAAATATTCCACAGAAGTTTATAATGATTTCCAGTTCCCAGTATTGTTAAGTTTGGTTCAAAACTTATTTTTTAGACTTAAAGCAAAAGGAGGAAATGTAAAAGGAGCAGAAAATTTTAAGTTCATCTGTTAATTATAATACAATTCAGAGTGTAATTACCGTGAAAGACAACAAAAAATTGAAGCGCTTATTAAAAAGGAGATTTAAACAAAGCAATTAAACTCGTAATTAAAACCAACAGCTAATTACAACCTGACTGAATTCAAATTATTGTTCACGACTCATTTCCTGTAGAGAGGAAAAAAATTTATTTTCATGTTAAGCTTCTGAAGTCACCGCTTCACCAACTCTAATCATTTTTATTAATTTATCCATATCTCCCAAATAATTGTCTGATCTGGAATCATTTTCAGTAGAAACGTGACTCCTATGGTGATCTGATGATAAGGGAGTAGCATGATTTATCAACGACTTTAAAATGTTTATATTAAATATTTATACTATCTCACAGAAGACATACAAGTCCCGTCATACTTCTATTACATCTTACCCAATACACCATAGGCCTCCCGCATTTTCTTAAATAGTTCATAAAAGTTTTTGAATCCATTTCATAAATATTGCACAAAAGCATCCCGTCAGTAATATCATAATTTAGCCATATTAACACTTGCGATGTGAATATACCTCGCCGTCAACTTACGCGTCACAGATGGCGTTTTTACATAAATGGCGCAGAAATTTGGTTATTCAGGAAAATTGTTGTAAATCGAAAACTACTTCGTTTATATCAACGAAACTTTTTTTATTTTGCTCTCAAATATACTCTTTATAATTATTTTGACAAAGAAAACGATATTCTTACAAAATGACGAAAATAGTCGGTACTACAGATACCCGCTACTCATCACGAATTCGCCAAAAACGTGTTTTTACGTTACCCGCACACTCGAAGTGTTAGTTAAAGCAAAACCCCTACTATTGATCACTGCCAGAAGACTAATGAATTTGCCGAAACTAGCGGTAGCAACATCTTCAAGCATACTCCTACAATATTTATAAAGTTCAGTGGCGTAGCTAGAATTATTTGGTTTGGGAACAAACATGATCGGAGGCCCTTTTTTTATAATTTATTATACAAAGTATAACAAATATATTAAGTAAACAGCTAGAAAGGTGAATACATGTTTTATTAACACAAATAACATAGCGCAAAGGCATTTCTATAATTTGCACATACATAGTATACATAAAGCTTGGTATATAAAAATGGGGAGCAGAGTCCCTCCAATCCTGTGGCCCTTGCGCATTGCTTACACTCTTTTAAGCAATAACAACGCCTCTGATTAACTTTAGTTTCCCCAAAACTGTGCAATATTTATGAAACGGTCCATCAAATAATTATTTTGCAAAGTGCCTGTTCTTCATGTTAAATTTGTGCAGTAATTATGAAACGAAATTTCGCTAAAATCGGGCAACATTTCACAAAATAGTTCCTTCACGAATCTGTGCATTATTTATGAAATAAATAAGAGAACGACTATGGAAATTTCCGCTAGATACGTGGAGAATCGTTAACACAATTATCGACAGAATATAGCCGAGACCTTGACATTATCGCCTGACTTGGCAAAGTATCAAATTTCTTAATTAAATTAAATTAAATTGGTTTCTGGATGGGAGCCGGGGTGTACTGCCATAAATTTAAAAGTCAAAAAAAGTTTATAAAACACAAAGTATAACAAGACGATGATGAGGAGTGGTTGTGGATGACCTACATTTCCTTCTTGCGAGTCAGTTCCAAGAGAGTGAGAACTTCTTGTACGACAACAAAACTATAGCTGTTGGACTGTGTCAACTAGGATATGATAAACAGTCTTAATTTATTATACTGAACATAAGGTCGAAAGGGGTTTAGCGAGCGCTGTGAAAGGAGGATATAGATAATTCAGATCAGGAGAAATGACTTAGAAAATTAAACTGCTGACGCCTGGGAGATTACAAGAGCAGAGATACCTGAATTGGAGATGTGCGACATCATCCGGTAAATCAAAGACGAGAGCTTACATCCAGATATGGTGGGGAAAGGGTGCTGACTAAGCCACGACAGGGTTTCGTATCAGATAATAAACATAACGAAATCTGAAGGAAATGAAGTGAAATCTCATCTAAATGAAAATAAAAGAATAAAATAAATAAATAAATGGAGGAGATGAGAAAATTAAATGAAGCAAAAGTTACAAGATGGAAGACTCAGCTAAGATCAGCGGTCTAGGAATTAGAAGAAGTGAATTTAGAGGAAGCAAAAAGCAAAAGCAAAATGGAGAATTATTACTTGGCGAAGTTATTCGACGCTTGACTGCCGTTTGTTAACGTAAAACTAATAAAATAAATAACCGGAAGTAATTTTTTTCCTCTCTTCAGAAATTAGGTCTAGTTGGATGAACGCATTTCCGGCTGGTCTTATTTTCATTAAACAAATCTTTTCTTTTCCGGTACAATGACATTCTAACGAAACCCTGGGGGTTAAGTATGTCAAATACTTCAGTGGTGGGAGGTAGGAGGACTTCTGAAAGTTCTGGAAGCTAAGGAAAGAAAATTCTCAAGAAAATTTTGGGTCTAGTCAAGGAGAACGCAGAAGACACCAAGATGGGTTATACACGAGATGGATGACCTTCACGGACATGTAAAAAGAATGAGCCCGGGGAGATGGGAAAACAGGATCTTTTAGAGCTTCCTGTAGGAAAAGACGTGGTTCGTAGAGACAGAAAAAGATCTTAAGGAACCGGGAATCACATCACAAGACCTTAAACAGCGTGATGAGATGATGAACAGAGTGAAGCCAGAGGAGTTCCTACCGAAAAACAGGCTGAAGACACATAAAGCGTAGTTCGAGAAGAGGAAAAGCAACAGCTCACAGCAGCAAGCTGAAAAAGTATTGAAGGAGGCAGAAAAAGAAAAACGTGACGCAATGACCCAAAAAACATGGCCGACAAGACAAGAAAATTCAACAAATACAAAACAGCTTTCATTTCATAAATAATGCACACTACAGTGGGTTAGTTAATTCCAAAAATCATGGCAAATGATTTATTTGAGGATATTTATCAAATTAACCGGTTAGTTTATAAAGTACCCAGCCCGTAATCTAGAGAAACTTTTATTAAATTCCCGGTGTAAATTTGATATTTTATAAACTAACCGGTAAATGTGATAAATATCCAATAATTTGTAACATTTACCTAAATCAATTGATTATTTATTATAAATAATCGCTGGAATATATATATTTGACCGATTCATCACTTTTACAGTAGAACATATACAATATTTATTTTCAGTCTTCATTATTTTTCATAAATATTGCACAGATGACACGGAATTAGTTTTTATAGAAAGGGTTTCTTTTTACGCGGATGAGTTTAAAGTTGAGGACTTGAATAGCTTAGAAACGAGTTCAGAGGTGCTTTCAAACGTTTTGGAACAGTTCTTGATGATCTCATTTCATAAATAATGCACACTACGGTCGATAATTAATTTCATCTTTCATAAATAATGCACAGATAACACGTTACAGATAGTTTTATATGGAAAGGCTAATTACTTTATTTGTGGATATTTATTACATTTACCGGCTAGTTTATAAAATATACAACCCGTAACCTGGGGAAACCCTTTATTAAGTTCCCATTTCAAGTTAGAAATATTATAAACAAACCGGTAAATGTGATAAATAATAACTAATTTGTTACGTTTACCAAGTTCAGTTTATTGATGTTGATTTAGTATAAAACGAATTTAAGTCAAGGTTGGCAGCACTTCCCATGGAATGTTTTCAATAAAATATTTTCACGAAGAATTTATTAGCTGAACCAAAAAGAAATATCCTATACAGTATAATATTTTAATTTAGTATAATTGATAAATTGGTTTTGGCTAATCTAGCAAATTAATGAGTGTTTATCACACTTACCGGTTAGTTTATAGTATATTCAACTGGTAATCTGAACCAATTTTTATTATAATCCTCATCACAAGCTGGAGATTTTATAAACCAACCGGTAAATGTGATAAATTACAACTAAATTTGTAACATTTAGCAAGTTCAGTTGATTATTATAAATAATCGCCGAAATATATATATAGGCGATTATGTATAATGATCTATATTTTCATAGATTCATTATATTTTCCTATATTATATCATATATTGTATAGGATTTTGTAAATCCTATATATATGCCGATTCAGCACTTTTACAGTATAATAGACATCATATTTGTTTCCGGTCCTCATCATCTTTCATAAATATTGCACAGATAACACGGAATTAGTTTCATATTGATAGAGTTTCTTTTTACGCGGATGGGTTTAAAGTTGAGCATTTGGATAGGTTAGAAACGGAGCTTTCATACGTGTTGCAAGAGTTCACGATGATTTCATTTCATAAATAATGCACACTACACTCGATTAATTACTTCCAAAAGTCCGACTAATCGATTTATTTATCTGTTGATATTTATCACATTTACCGACAACAGCGTAAAATATCCAACTCGTATTCTGAAAGAGCTTTTATTAGGTTCCCATTTCAAGTTGGAAATTGCACTTGGTAGGTAATACACACCCATATCGAAGATTTTTACGCGATTCAAAAAGGTCAGATAAAAGAGAGGAGAAGAAGTAAACGGAATTTATTGATGTCGACGTTATTTCAAGAATGATAGACGGCACACTCCGTCCGCCATGATAACTAAATATTTATCGAAGTTCTTTTACGAGAATCCGATGCATCCGTATGAAACCAATCGAAAAGGTTTTTATGTCTTAGAATTAAATTAGATTCAAAAAAATTAAAAGAACGGTTAACCGTTCGGGGAATTAAAATCAATTGGAAGCGGTCACGTCAGCGTTGCCAACCTTACCAACGAGTTGTACGTTCAAAGCGGCCGTTGAAAAACTGTCTATTACGATCAATCAAGTATTTACAACGCGTTTCCGGTTTCTCCTGGTTCCATTTCCTCCCATAAAACTCTTTTCTTTTCCTCGATGATAATGTGTTTGAACGACTTCGTGTTTAGTTCAGTATATAGTATGGGATTTCATTTCATAAATAATGCACACTTGTGTGAGGCTTTTATTTACTCTATGGAGATGAGTGAAGAGATGTTCGTCAGGAAATCGAAATTCTTGTTATGGATAAACAAAATTTCTTTTCCTATGTTATAAATATACAAAAGAGGATGATTTAAGGACATTATAAGTATATAATGGCCGTCAAAGTATACAGAAAGTGAGGTCAGAACATTAGGGCCCATTTTAACAACCGAAAGGACTAAAACTCAAACTGGCCATCTTACAAAGGAGTTTTGTTCCATTCTCAAATCCCAAATTTAAATTTGTAGTTTGTCGCCAGTGCGTGTTTCAAATAAATATATTTTTATACTAATATATATTCTTATCAATATTATTTAATGGAATCTATAACAATGCATATGGATAGAAACAAATTCATTTTCTGTTGGAATTATCATTATTACTATGGCGACAGCAATCTCTCGTGTAAAGACTTTTGTGTGTCACACATGATAATGTCAGCTCATAAATCGTGTGACAACAGCTAAAAAGCTTCAAAACATTAAAATGTCTGAACTAACCTGGACGACGCTCAGATTTAATTCAATTTTTGGACACTGTGGGAAAAAAAGTCTGAGTTGACAGTTAATTATAGCTTCGCGGGGGGTGGGACGAGAAGAACCTTACTCCTAACCTCCTATTATATAAATATTAGTATCAATACTATTTTGGAAACAGCAAAATAACGTTAAAGATAATTAAACCGAACCCGAAATTTTTTATTTGTCTTCCACAAGTCACAAAGAACTCTGGGTGGGACGGGGGGGTATGGAGATGATGATGATGAGAGATTTGGTTGAAATTAAAATAATGAAAGTGGGTCACTGCACTGAAATAATGAAGCCACCCCCGCACCCCCACCCCCGCCTCATTTTCCATTCTTGAGTAAAAGGGGCTTCATTCATGATGATTTAATTGCGTGCAGCAAGAAAGCACTCCAAGCAGTGAGAGGGCCCTTAATTCCTTTTGCCTTTTTGAAATTTGAGGAGGAGGGTAGTCGGGGCTGTGGTGGGGCGTCCGGGGCAGTCATTCACTTTTCTTTCCTTTTACTTTCATGCTACAAACTTTTCAAGGATTTCACGAACTGGATCTTTCAGTTTTTAATAACTTCCCTCCCCTCCCCTCCCCACCCTTCTCCTATCTCTATCATCTCTAAAAAAGTTTCGCTAGGTAATTACGAGTTTCTCTTTCTCTCTCTTCCTCTCTTTCTTTGTTTATCTTCTATTCATCTAGCCGGTTGTCCATTTCAAGCTACGTCATTTACGTCTCCCAAAATATCACAAAGTTATGGACGCCTTCAAAGTCCTACTCATTTCATAAGTGATGCACACTTTAGAGATAAATTGAATAACAATCGGTTGGCATACAACAGGAAACTCGGGGAAAGGGGGAAAGTGACGTAGATTTTGAACGATTTTCCAAAGGAAAAATGAAAAGAGGAGGAGGAAGATGGAAGTGGAGTGGAAATTGGAAAAGAAAAGCCACGCGGGAAACTAGCAGACGATATCCATTCCGGGAAACCTAATCATTACTTATCGTTAAGTTAAGAGCCTTGCATCTCGCAAATTAATCTGTTTTCAAGAGGGCAATTGGTTAAGAAATTATTTATTTATAATGGCCCTTAAATGGATTCGGTCGAAATGAGGAAGAGGAAGAGGAGAGAGAGAGAGAGAGGAGGAGAAAGTTTTATGAAAGTTTCCCCGCTGGCATTTCTCCACTTAAGAACTCAGACCCAATTAACCCGAACCTTATTATTTATATCCGCCACATATTTATACAAACAAATGATTCGATTCTGTTTATTTAGAATTCCCGTCGGGAATAATCTCACTGGAACAAAAGCACCTTTTTTCATTGTCCCTCCTCCTCCTACTCCTCCGTCTCCTTCCTCACAGACGCGAATGATAGGAAAAAGTAGCGGAAAGAGGAGAAGAAGGACGAGGAGGAAAGTATCGGAGTCTCAAATTAAACTCGTGTAACCTCTGACTTAAGCAAAATATTTAGGTTTTGGAAACATGGAGGAGGAGGGGGCTATAAGAGAAAATAAAATAAATTTTCGAAAGTTTTCGAATCCGTTTAAACAGTGAAATTGAATATCCAGCAGATTTTGGGCTTTTTTTTGTAGGGGTGGAGGGATGAAAGGAGGAAGAAATTCACCTTCGCCAGACTCCTTCATTCGTTGCACGAACTGAACTCGCACAGCGACTGTTATTTCCCTCCGCCATATTTATTTCTCCTCCTCCCAAGCCACTCGAAATAATTTTGAAATATCAGGTAAGCGAAGTTGTTTCTCGAAAGTATTTCTTTTCCTTTCGAAAACTTTCTTTTTTTGTTCTTTGTGTACTTTTTGTATTGAAAAACTTTTTTTTTCTATTAAATGACCGAGTTGGGTCCTCATTGAGCCTTTTGTCGGGATAAAGAGGAAGGAGAGAGGGAGGCGGTGGGAAATTATAATATGAATTATAAATATCGTTTTAATATAACTTTACCAATATTGTTCTATTTAATAAGAAAGTTGGTTTCTCATCCTCGTCATCCTCTTTAAAATTCGCCATCTTTATTCTTAATCACAGTTGTGGAGGTAGAACTCAATAGCAGTGACACTCATCTTCCTCTGCGTTCATTTTATGAATCTGTCTACTGTAAATAAAATGTATACTCGTGTTTATAAATAATACTCAGTTGTATAAGTTTTAATTCATAAATATTGCACGCAGTTCAGTGGATTTCATTTCATAAGTAATGCACATTCTGCTGGAGACTTTTTCATAAACACTACACAAAATTATCTTGACTTCATTTCATAAATAATGCACACTGATCGAAGATCATTTCAAAAGTAATGCACACTGATCGAAGATCTATTTCAAAAGTAATGCACACTGACCGAAGATCTATTTCAAAAGTAATGCACACTGATCGAAGATTTCAAAAGTAATGCACACTGATCATTTCAAAAGTAATGCACACTGATCGAAGATCTATTTCAAAAGTAATGCACACTGATCGAAGATCTATTTCAAAAGTAATGCACACTGATCGAAGATTCATTTCATAAGTAATGCACACTGATCGAAGATCTATTTCAAAAGTAATGCACACTGATCGAAGTTCTATTCCAAAAGTAATGCACACTTTAATTTAGAAACAGTCTCATTCATAGTACACTTTTCTCAGTGGACATCATTTCATAAATAATGCACATTCTAATGGATATTTCCTCTCATAAGCACTAAAATCATCTTAATTTCATTTCATAAATAATGCACACTGACAGAGGATCTATTTCATAAATAATGCGTAGTTTTATACAAATTTTAATTCATAAATACTGCACATTTTTATTTAGAAACAATTTCATAAACAGCACACGCTGCTCACTAACCTTATTTCATAAATAATGCACATTCTAATGGAGATTTTGTTTCATAAATTCTGCACAGTTTTTAAGAATAAACGAAGTAAATTGAAACCAGTGTCCTGTTTATTGTCAGACAAATCTGGAGGATAGCAAGAAGTGTTATAGTTATAGAGGAGGTATTCAGAGTATAGTTTCAAATATAATGCACACTTCAATAAATAATTTATGTCATATGACTACGAACTTCTGCGAAGACTCGGTTTCACTACCATCGCATAATCGGAAAACGATTTCGTTTCCTAATGATTCCAATAAGACTTTCGCACAACAGGATTGTCCATTCATCCATTGTCGACACTTTCTCATTCAAATTCGGTAGAAAGGTATCACAAAAACAGAAATTTGTCAAAGGTTCAGGTTGGAACAGAAGACTTTCCTGGGTGACTATTATAATGCTGTCGGGGGAATTGTGGGAATAAATGTTTTTACTGTATACAATGCGAAAATCTTTGCCAAAATGTCAAAACTGAACGAAGGAAAATGGGGAAGTCGGGGAGTTTGTAGTAAGCTTTTTACTAATACATAAATAAATAAATAAATAAAACAAAGGAAAAGGCTGAAGTTAAAGAGGCTCCCAAAAAAATTAAAAATGATTTGAGTGCATTATTCATGGTATTCCCTTCAAGAACAAAGTTCCGTCTTTCTCTTCTCCTTTCTCCCGAATTAAAAAATAAATATTCAACAACTCAAAAGTTTTCTTTATTTATTTTTATTTATTTATTTTTTTTCTTTCCAGAAAAAGATTTTTTAAAACGTCAGAATCCTGCTTCGTCGTCTTCCAGAAGTATCGAAGCTAATATCCTCCGCGCCACCATCACCAACTCCTCCGCTCGAAATATTCTACGCCTCTTCTCCCACTGGAATACAAGTCATTCCGGGAACTTTTGGGACAGATCCTCCATGATTTCCAAACAACTTTAACGGTAAGTTGTTGTGTTTGACTGTGTTGGGCGAGGAAATGGACGTGAGTGGGCACAAATGCGAGTTCTGGTGAGGGCTGTGACGTCACAGGTCAGTCGTTGTTGTAATGACGGGTAGTTGAGTGACATGTGACTTATCAGAGTGATTGGGTTGTTGGTAGTGACTCGAAGTTCTTAGAACGACTACCGGTAAGAAGTTTGTAGGAATATAAACAGAATTAAAGGAAGAAGTGGTCAGGAACCGAAATGAATTTAATCCTGCGGAAAGGACAGGAAGAAAAACGGAGGAAAAGATGAAAGGAGGCGAATAGGAGAGGAGGGTGTGGTGGATGGTAGGACGGGGGTGGTGGTGGGCAATAAAATCCTGAAAGACTTTCCTTCTTAATGTTATCAACTACTTATGGATTTTGTTAGGTCCAAGTTTGTGCTGTTTCTACTTATTTCCTCGGAGTGTGGGTGAAGTGAATGGCGTTTTCCTCTGGAAGATCTGATTTTCTGCTGACTTTGGGATATGTATGAGAAGCGTGGGTGGGTGGGTGGACGGGAGGAGGGGGTGGTGGTAGTGGATGGATAGGAGGAAGGCTTATGGTTTACTTTAAGTGGTTTTATTTATTGTTGGAAAGACTACTTAACAAAACTTCTTCAACTATCTGCCCATCCGCCGATAACGTGATTACTAACCAACTTACCAGCCTAACCTAAATCTGTTCTTTGCTTTTCGAAAAAGACTTTTCTGATTAAATCCTAATATTTCACCCCCCCAACCTCAACCACCCTCTCTCTCGACTTTCCAGGGTTGTAAACTTAGTGCTCAGGTACATAAAACTCTGCGATCGCTACAACCTGCACTGTTCTCAGGAGGTAAAACTTACATTTGAAATGTATTCACAACAAAAGTGTGCATTATTTATGAAAGGACTTTCTCCAAGACGTGAAGCATTCTTGAAGTGGAGCCTTGGTTCGTACAAAATTGCTGTTGCACAAACTTAAACACTTTGAGAGTTATTACTGTGTTTTATTATCCGTAATTGTTCTGACTTTTTTTACGCGGTTTGTTATAAACCCATAAAATACGTAAGTGCTTTTGTTGCAATGGATAACGGCCGCGAAAGTTTAAATAATTTTACTTTGCTGTTGTTCCAGCTATAATGTTATCTTTAGTTTAACGAGTTCCCAGTAGGTAATGTGAAAAGTTGAACAGTTTTTTGTACTCCTGTGGATCTTTCTAGTCGATGTGCAGATTGTCTAGGAAATGTCCACCATTTACGAATTTCTTAGTTTAGCGGTTACATATTTATTCGAAAATTTCGAAAAGTTTCTCTCTGATTGTCTTTCCTTCGTCTTGATTCTAAGTCTTCTTTTAGACAGGGAATCAAATACCAACAGCTTTAAGATGAATTCCGGAAAATGTCAAAATTAAGTGGACCGGAAGTACCGACGTCTGGAAATTTTTTAGTCAACACAAATGAATCAATTGGCATTAAGAATTAATTATCGACTGTAGTGTGCATTATTTATGAAATGAGAACATCACGAACTGTTGCATCACGTACCAATGCTCCTTCTGAACACGATTCTAACTTATCCAAATCCTCAACTTCAAACTCATCCGCGTAAAAGAAACTCTTTCATTATGAAACAAATTCGTGTTGTGTGTGCAGTATTTATGAAAAATAATGTATATTGGAAAGAAATATTATACTAATACTCACTAATTTGTCAAATTTACCAAGATCACTTGGTGATTATGAGGAATTGCCGGAAATTATATAAATATTCACTCGATTAATCACTTTTACCTTACCAAATATACGGAATTACCTCCCAGTTCACTTAATATTTCATAAATACTGCACGGATAACACGGGATGGGTTTCATACTGAGAGTTTCTTTTTACGCGGACGGGTTTAAAGTTGACCATAATTTAGAGACTTTTTCAAAGGAGCTTTTAGTAATTTGAACAATTCCGTATTATCTGTGCAATATTTATGAAATATTAGGTGAATCGGAAAGAAATATTGTATTCATGTTACGGTAAAAGTGATAAATCGGATACAATTTCGTGACGATTATTCATAATCATCAACCAATCCGGGTAGTTGTAACAAATTCGGGATTATTTATCACATTTACCGGCTAGTTTATGAAATCTGCGACTTGTAATGTGAAGTATAACAAAAGTTAGCTCAGAAAACGAGTTGAATATGTTATAAAATAACCGGTGAATGTGATAAATATTCAGCAATCTGTTAATTAGCGAAGCTGATTGAATTACTTTTACTACAATATGTACTGTATACGATATTTCATTTCGGTTCAGCTAATAAATTCTTCGTGAAAGTATTCTAATGAAAACAGGTCATGAGAAGTGATACCAACCTTACGTTTTATGAAGAACTCGGTCTTGTTTTACGCGAATGGCTTTGAAGTTGAGTTTTATATGTAAAACATATTTAAGTCAACGTTGGCAGCACTTCCCATGGCATGTTCTGAACAGAATACATTCACGAAGAATTTATTAGCTGAACCAAAACGAAATATCGTATACAGTATAATAATATAATTTAATAAAAGTGGTAAATCGGGTTTGGCTAATTAACAGATTGCTAAATATTTATCACATTTACCGGTTTGTTTATAAAATATTCAACTAGCAATCTGAGCCAATTTTTATTATATCCCCCATCACAAGCTGGAGATTTTATAAACCAACCGGTAAATGTGATAAATATTCGCATTTATCGATGTTAATTGGTGTTTATCAATATCAACTTAAAGGCGATTCGCGTAAAACAAGATCCTAACCGTCTGTTTTAGAGATTCCTTTAATTTTTCAAAAGTTGGTGTTACAGTCGAAGAAATTGTCGTTTCCTTTTGTTTCCTTTCTAATCAAGGTTGGCAGCACTTCCTATGGCATGTTTTCAACAGAATACTTTCACTTATTAGCTGAATCGAAAATAAATATCGTATACAGTACATATTAGAGTAAAAGTGATAAATCGCGCTAGGCTAATTAACAGATTGCTGAATATTTATCACATTTACCGGTTAGTTTATAAATATTCAGCTGGTAATCTGAGTCAATTTTTATTATATCCCCCATCACAAGCTGGAGATTTTATAAACCAACCGGTAAATGTGATAAATATTCGGTAATTTGTCACATTTATCGATGTTAATTGGTGTTTATGAATATCAACTTAAAAGCGATTCGCGTAAAAGGAAATCCTAACCGTCTGTTTAAGAGATTCCTTTAATTTTTCAAAGTTGGTATTACAGCCGAAGAAGTCGTCATTTCCTTTTGTTTCTTTTCTTGTGAATCCCTTCCTCGTAAATTTAAATCAGGAAAAATAAAAATGAAAGAAAGAATGCGTGTTGAGGAAATTCTCCCTTTGATAAGGAATATTTATCTGTCTGCCATAAAAGAATTTCTTTCTTTATATTTATTTATTTATTTATTTATTTTAACTAAAAAGACAAAACGGAATCAAATCTTTACACTCACGTAATTCAAAAGAATTTTTCGTTTTCATTTCATTAAATCTTTTCTTTTATTATTCCATTCAGACAGATTAGAGTTTATATTTGTAACGCGTCTCGAAAATGGTTTTCTGTATGAAAGAAGCCAGCCAACCAGAAGTTAGTCGTCGTCATAAAAAATTCTCGGAAACTCATTCGAAATACTAATTAGAAACAAAAATTTTTTAATTTATTTGTAGACCAGTTAAAGATTCCCACCGGAAATTGGAAAAACGGTCTCCGTCACTAATTTGAAACTGTTTCCGTGACTGCTGATTTGACTTGCGTTGTCTAGTCGCACCTCTTGACACACAGAAGGAGAAAATGGCTTCTGAACGGTTTTATTGATTCAAGCAAATGTTCAAAAATTTCTTGAACACAGTTTGGGCTTAATTACATTTATTAGGTGGACTGGATCTTACGGTAAAAGTGATAAAACAGGCGAATATATTATGTCTATAATTCCTGGTGATTATTCATAATCACTAATCACGCTCAGTAAATGTGATAAATTATTTGGGAGTTGTTACCGGCTAGTTTATAAAATCTCCAACCCGTGTTGGGAAATTTAATTGGTGTTTGCTCTGATGCTTAGCTTACGAGTTTGATGTTTTATAACTTTGGTACTCAAACGTTTTCCTTCCTGGGCCCAATTTCCGTTGTGACCATTGTGACTGTGCCACACGACTTACCAAAAAAAGGTTTACAAGTCCGGCTTTAGACCCATACAGTCCACCATCTGTATGTACATCTGTCAGTCTGTTTCTGTATGTATTTTCTGTATATTGCCTCGTAAAGATATGTTGAGGCACAGGTCCGAACATTTTCGTACTGGTCAGGCACTATAGTTCAGACTTAACAACGACCAATCGACCTTTCACAAATTTTCACTCAGTCGGTTTCCACTGGGCCACGCAGTGGGGCTTTGTGGGCCGCAGTTTGAGTACCAAGGTTTTAGAAACTAGGCGGAAGAATATGAGAAAGAGTCATCATCCTCCCAAATTTACTGGTGAGTATCAATAACCTTTAGAAATTGTATTTATTCGCCCGAACTTATTACCTTATAATATATATTATATTTACAATATTTCTTTCCGGTCGTCACGATATTTCATAAATATTGCACAGATAACACGGAATTTGTTTCATATCGAAAGGGTTTTCCTTTTACGCGAACGGATTGAGCTTTTAGATAAATTAGATACGTGTTTAGAGGAGCTTTCATAAATGTTGAAACAATTCGTGATGATCCCATTTCATAAATAATGCACACTCTTTTCGATCCCACAAGAATCAGTTTCATAAATATTGCACAAACTTGTCTTGTGCCCACACCAAACTATCTAAAATTGCTTATCCGACCATAAAGCGAAACAGTCAAGGAATTCATTCCATAAGTCTTGCACAAAATTAACTTCATTTCATTTCATAAATAATGCACACATTATATAAACAATGCTCACGTTATATAAACTTAATTTCATAAGTATTGCACACTTTTTCGGTGAGAAATCTCATAAATATCGCACGAAATCGACTTTGCTTTCTATTGAAAAATTCTATTTCATAAATAGTGCACACTTTCGTTTAGCAGAAAATCGATTCAGAGTGGAAGTTCTCACGATATCAAAATTAAATTCGGACGTTTTGATTTATAATATAAGAGATTTATATCAAATAGAGAAAAGAGAGAGAGAAAATTATAAATCTTCTTTGCCATAATTTCAAGATGGCGATGGCATTTTATGTTCTTATTGATTTTGTTTTATTATTTAAACAACGGGGATGTGAAGGCGAGTCGTGATTTTATTCGAAATCCCGGTTTTATGTGAGAAAGGGAAAATGGGGAAATAGGAAACGGGATCGGATCGGAAAAGTAAAAAACTTTTTAATTTAACGCTTGAATATTGCTTTTAACGTCACTCGCATAACTTTCGTTTCCCAAAAGTCGCATTTCGATGATCATTTTAATAAACCTATAAATTCACATTTGCCAAGATATATGAGCTATTGCTTTTATTTCATTTTCACCGGCCCGGAAAAATGTTTTATTATAAAAGGCTCATATCCATTAATATTATAATCCCCAGGTCGAGAAGCCGTTAGTTAAGAACTCTCATCCGCCATCTTTCTTTATCAACCTGAGAGATGTGGTATGCGGTCTGCTAATTAACGTTACCCGTGGTAAACCCTGATTTAGAACAAACGTAAACAAACACAAATTTGGACGTTCATGACAATTTTTCCATTTTAGTTTTTTTATGTGCCGGATTAAGGATTTGTATATATACGAATGAATGAATGGTAGGTGTGGGGTGGAACAAATGTTTCCTTTTGGAAAAGCTCACTGGCCCACATAAAGCGATTAGCAGTAGACATGGCGAAAGTTTTGGGGGGTTGTGTCCCAAACTAAGTCTTTTGTGTATGTGTGTGTTGTTCAGGAGCGGCTCAGACTTTTGTTGAAACAAATTTTACAGTATGCGAGGGTAAAATGCAGATGATTTGCTTGTTGTACAATGTTGCTGAGTGGTGACTCCTTTCTTCTTCCCTGTCAATGTTTCTAATTTAAAAGTTTGTGAAGTATGTAATAAAAAAATTTATAAATCGTAAATATGATACAGTATAAGTGGTGAATCGAGCAAATATATATCATGAATACAATATTCTTACCGATTCACCTAATATTTCATAAATATTGCACAGATAATACGGAATTGTTCAAATTACTAAAAGCTCCTTTGAAAACGTCTCTAAATTATGGTCAACTTTGAACCCGACCGCGTAAAAAGAAACTCTTTCAGTATAAAACAAATTCCGTGTTATCCGTGCAGTATTTATGAAATATTAAGTGAACCGGGAGGTAATTCCGTATATATGGTAAGGTAAAAGTGATGAATCGAGTGAATATTTATATAATTTCCGGCGATTAGTCATAATCACCAACTAATCTTGGTAAATTTGACAAATTAGTGAGTATTAGTATAATATTTCTTTCGAATCTACATTATTTTTCATAAATACTGCACACACAACACGAATTCGTTTCATATTGAAAGAGTTTCTTTTTACGCGGATGAGTTTGAAGATGAGGATTTGGATATGTTGGAAACGTGTTCGGAGGAGCTTTCATACGTGTTGCAATAGGTTTTGAACATCTCATTTCATAATTAATGCACACAGGTCCGATATTATTTCTTGGTTCTCTTAATATAGTAATAAATGAGTACGATAGCTTTCAAACGTGGTGTGAAATGGTCTAATCCGTGATTCCGCTTCAAAAGAGCATCGGAATAGGGCCCACAAAAATACCCACAAGACACCCCCAAAGGGGCTCAATTGATTTATTAATTTTGTCATCTTTAGTATTTGTTCATTCTTATCGAACACGCAGCTTTCACATCAGTTAAATGTCACCGCACGCCACTGCTGAACAAATACACTGAATTATTACTAGAATGCTCATCACACTATTTCATAAAATTTCCTTTATCCCCGAAAATTTTGTCTTTTCTCTTCGACACGACAGAGAGAGAGAGTGCAGGCGGGGGCCGGAGGGGAGGAGGACAACAATACACTTTTTATTATTTATGACTTTGAAAGACTTGATTCATGATTTATGTTTATTTTTATACGAAACATGACTAGATAAGCTGGTAAAAAGTGACAGCCAGCTAATATACAAATATGGTAGATGAGCGAGAGCCGTTGGATGGATGTAGAACCGAGTTTAAAGAAAGCCACAGCGCTGTTGTACAACCGGCCACCGGAATAAACGAAAAATCTCTGGTTTTAAGCTGCAGAGATGTTATTAAATAAATAAGGTAATTACATAAAAAATTTGATATGTTGAAACTTTCAAAAAAAAGGATTAAAAACGGAATTTCAGTCTGATCTCATTCACTACCCACCCTTCTACCCTTTAATACCTTCCACCATCACCGCCCTTCATTTTAAAAATTTTTCATCCGTGATATTCTGTTCTTGTTTCAAGCTTATTAAAGCTTTAAGCTTCTGCGGATAAAAACGAAAAACCTTTTTGCCCAAGTCAAGGTTGGCAACACTTCTCCCACAACATGTTTTCAATAGAAAACTTTTAAAAATCTCGCACCTGACGTAGAAGTAATAAGTGACGCTCACTTTCAGGAAGAATTTATTAGGCGAACCGGAAATTCACGGTAAATGTGATAAATCATGCGATTATTCATAATCACCAACTAAATATGACGAATTACCGAATATTTATCACATTTACCGGCTGGTTTATGAAATCTTCAACTTGTAAATGAAATAAAATAAAACTTTGTACAAATTACGAGTTGGGGATTGTACACGATAGCCGGTAAATGTGATAAATATCCATAAATAATCGATTGTAGTGTGCATTATTTGTGAAATGAAATCATCGTGAACTCTTGCAACACGCATGAAAGCTCCGTTTCTAAGCTATCCAAATGCTCAATTTTAAACCCATCCGCGTAAAAAGAAACCCTTCTATATGAAACTAATTCCGTGGTGTCTGTGCAATATTTATGAAAGGTGGTCGGAACCGGAATAAATATCGGATATATTCTACTGTAAAAGTGATGAATTGAGCAAATATATATATACAATACAATTTCCGGCGATTATTTATAATCAACTGAGCTTAAATGTAACAAATTAGTTAATTTATCACATTTACCGGTTAATTTATAAAATCTCCAGCTTGTGATGTGAATATAAAATTAATTCAGATTGCCAGTTGAATATTTTATAAACTAACCGGTAAATGTGATAAATATTCAGCAATCTGTTAATTAGCCAAACCGATTTACCACTTTTGCTACAATATATTAATATACTGTATACAATATTTATTTTTGGTTCAGCTAATAAATTGAAAGTATTCTATTGAAAACATGCCGTGGGAAGTTCTGCCAACTTTGAATTAAATACCTTTTATATCAAAAATTCAACTTCAAAGCCATTCGCGTAAAACAAGACCGAGTTTTTTAAAACGTAAGGTTGGTAACACTTCCATGACATGTTTTCATTAGAATACTTTCACGAAGAATTTATTAGCTGAACCAAAATGAAATATCGTATACAGTACATATTATAGTAAAAGTGATAAATCAGCTTCGCTAATTAACAGATTGCTGAATATTTATCACATTCCCCGGTTATTTTATAACATATTCAACTCGTTTTCTGAGCTAACTTTTGTTATATTCCACATTACAAGTCGCAGATTTTATAAACTAGCCGGTAAATGTGATAAATTATAACTAATTTGTTACATTTAGCAAGCTCAGTTGATTATTATAAATAATCGCCGGAAATTGTATTGTATATATATATTTGCTCGATTCATCACTTTTAAAGTAGAATATATCCGATATTTCTTTCCGGTTCCTACCTTCTTTCATAAATATTGCACAGACACCACGGAATTAGTTTCATATAGAAAGGGTTTCTTTTTACGCGGATGGGTTTAAAGTTGAGCATGTGGATAGCTTAGAAACAGAGCTTTCATACGTGTTGCAAGAGTTCACGATGATTTCATTTCACAAATAATGCACACTACAATCGATTAATTAATTCCAAAAGTCATAGCAACTGATTTATTGTATTTATTTATATATTTATCACATTTACCGGCTATCGTGTAAAATCCCCAACTCGTAATTCCTGCAAAGTTTTATTTTATTTCATTTACAAGTTGGAGATTTTATAAACTATCCGGTAAATGTGATAAATATTCAGTAATTTGTCATAAAAACTCTGATATAATTAACCGCCCATGATATCGGATAGTAAATATTTATAGTATAGATAGTATGAGTGATGTGGGGGTTTTCAAGAACTTCAAACCAGTGTGGGTCAGTCAAAAGCTTTGGAGCCTTTGTTCGAGGTTAACACTTTCTAAATGGTTGCTTACACATTCTTGGGAGCACAGAGACATTTTTTAAGGCTACTAAACGAGGGTAAAATACTTGTTGAAGATTCACTTCTTAACAGGGGGTTGGGGGGGGTTGAAAATAAAAGAGGTTCATTTTTCTCGGGAAACAGCCCGCCATTTGTCCCGAGCCGACACTTAGAAAAGTCTAGAAAATATTTTATTGAAGAATATATATTGTTGCGGGAAAAGATGAGGCTTTTAAAAGGGCGGTTACAGGAAGGAGGGAAATATGGAGTTTTGAAAGATGAGGTTTTCACCGGGGGCAAGATAAATCAAAAAATTAACATGGAAATCCTCATGTAATGAGTTTTTAGTGCCAGCATCCTCCTCCTCCTCCACAGCCTCCTCCTTAATAGCCGTTGTACGAAAGTGATTAAATAAGTTCAGTTGAGCATAAATCTTGTAAACACGTCACTTTAATTAAAAAATATCTTTTTCCTGTTTAATAGGAGAGATATTTATAAGGGAAAAATGGATTTTCAATACGGAGGAGAAAACTTTGTAAAGGTTTTTCCAAAATTATTTAAATAACTTAGCGGAGAGAATTAATAAAGACTTTAGTCGTGGAAAATTTTTGCGTTTGAGAGCGAGGGAAATTCTCGATAAATTTTGAAAACGTCTAAGCGCGCCGAGTCCCCCCAAAAATGAGTTTTGAAATTACTTGTGACTTATTCCGTTATTTTCTTACTTAAAATTGACATGCACCCCCCTCCCTCTCCCACACACCACCACCGCCGCCATCTCAGAATGCAAGGAGGAGTAGAGTGGAGTGGCACGTGTCGCTAGGAGGAGATAGGAAACGGGGCACGTAACGAAACTAATCTCTTAGAAGTGTAAGCCTTTCGAGTTCCCCGACAGACGAAAGCTTATTACAGTGTTTCGGTTGGTCCCCTGCAAAATTTTGAAGCGATCAATTTCGTTTGATTAAATTGGGATCTATCGCTGCTGACCTTTTTGTTTGATTATTCGATGAGATAATTTTGTGTCAGCTTGTATTCCTTACAGATTTGTGTGATTTGTCTCATTAGTACACCTGATTCCGACGATGATTGTCAGGAAAATGTGAAAAGTCAGCAAAGACCCGCGGGAGGAACTGAGAGGAGTTTGTATCAATCATCAGCAATGTAACTAATACTAACACTGATCCTAACCTTAATACGCATAACTTGACGATGGTTTGTACTTGTCCTCATACAAATTTTGGCCTCTTCTCTGAGAATGTTAATTAGATGGTCTTAAGTCACACAGTCTCTAGTATGTCTCGCATTTTTGAATGTTTTGGTATCTTTGTAAGCGCCAAATATGCCAAAAGGTAGTCTAACAAAATAATTTTTGGGTGCTTCCTCCGAAGAATGAAAATTTTCCAGGAAAAATTTAAATTTCCTCATTAATCATTCTTTGATCATCGTAATTTCTTTATTGTCCGCGGTCGGGGAAAGGCCCTGACAAATATTTAAAACTTCCGTTTAGGTTGAGTCCAAATTTGTTGGGAAAATTCTTATCAATCCGCTGTAGTGAGATTCTTGCAAATAGAAAGAAAGTTCCGGATGAGTTCCACATTCAGAAAACACTACAGTGAAGTGATATGGGATTACATAAAGCTTTGGTACCCAAGCTTTTTCCTTTTCAGGCCAAATTTTCATTGTGACCATTGGGAATGGGCCACACGACTTACCAAAGAAAAGATTTAACAAGTCCGGCTTTCGATGTATACAGTTCACCCTCAGGGCATCATCTGTATGTAGATCTGTCAGTCTGTTTCTGTATGTATTTACTGTATATTGCCTCATAAAGATATGTTGAGACCATGTTAGCACAGGCCCGAACATTTTCGTACTGGTCAGGCACTATAGTTCAGACTTAACAATGAGCCATCGACCTTTTACAAATTTTCACTCAGTCGGTTTCCACTGGGCCACCCAGTAGAGCTTGGTGGGCCGCAGTTTGAGTACCAAGGTCATATGATTCTTGACGAAAAGCCCTAAAATTCAAACTCAAACTACTTTATTCGCCATCACGGTATTTTCAAATCCGATTCAACTTCAACGACACTACACTAAACCATGCTCGAATGACACTTACAAAACCCCGCACCAAACAATTTATAGTCTATACATTTGGTACTCGAACTGCGACCCATCAAGCTCTACTCATCAAGCTCTGAAAATTTGTGAAAGGTCGACTGCTCATTGTTAAGTCTGAACTATAGTGTCTGACTACACCTCTGGAGAGAGGCTTTTGTCCAAAATGGGCCTGGTTAAGACGACTATTAATATTATAATTATTATTATATTAAAAAAATATAAACATTCATGACTAATAGAGTTACTATTATTGTTATTAACAAAACCAGTTTGTCTCACTAAAGCCTTGGTAGTCAAACTGTGGCCCGCGGGTTATAATGCGGCCCACCAAGCTCTACCCAGTAACCCAGTGGAAACCGATTTAGTGAAAATTTGTGAAAGGTCGATTGCTCATTGTTAAGTCTGAACTATAGTGCCTGAACAGTACGAAACCTGTGCTAACATGGTCTCAACATATCTTTATGAGGCAATATACAGAAAATACATACAGAAACAGACTGAAAGTTGTACATACAGATGGTGGACTGTATGGGTCGAAAGCCGGACTTGTAAAATCTTTTCTTTGGTAAGTCGTGTGACCCAGTCGAAATCGTCACAATGGAAATTTGGCCCGGGAAGGAAAAAGCTTGAGTACCAAGGGTCTATACATTCACTCTGACTTTGGTTCCTCTCTAAGAAGACTACATTTTCAACCAGTTCCTCGTGGCCCGTCATTAAATTCAATCAAATTTAAAAAGTTTTAATTATTTTAATACCAGAAATAAATTCAATTGAGAGCGTTATTAAAATGCTGTTGTAGAGAATTTGGAACAAAGAAACAAATTCATTTAGATAAAGAGGAGACTAAAAGAGAGAAAAAGCCCAGAAAACTTGACAGATAAAAAAAATGATCCGTTTCATGAGCTTTTTTAAAATGATTTTGATAAATTAACTCGACTGGATTTTTCAAAATTATCTTAAAACAGAGAGAGAGAGAGAGAGAGAGTGAAAGTTCAATACGGATTCGTGAAAAGTTCAATTTCCCGAGATTTACCATCGTGGTAGAACTAATATTATAAAAATATAAAAACCAGGAAGGAAGAGGCGGAGAAAGGAAAAGCAAACAAATATAAGATTTTCATCTTGTTAAAGTTTTACAGTTTGTATCAACATTAAAAGAAAAGCTTTCCTCCTCCTCCTCCTCCCCGTCCTCCTCATCTTCGTCACCAGTCCTACACTGCCACCCTGGATTTTCGCCCTCATATCTTGTAATACATACAACTTTTGCATGGCACAATTTTATGATATCCAGTCATAAATTTTTTGGGGAAAATGGGAGGAGGAGGAGAAGGAGGAGAGGAGGAGGAGGAGGAGAAGGAAAACGATTTCGGTTATTTGAATTTGAATTTTACACAAGATGTTATTTGTGGCAATTGTTTATGAGCCTTTGGGAAAATAATAAAGAAGGAAAAGAGCTGATATTTTGTAAAGTAAATTATCGGTTCGCTGAGTTTTTTCTTTCTTTCTTTCTTTCTCTCTTTGTTTTTATTTCTTCGTTTTTTGTTTATATTCTTTATTTTTGGTGTGGCTTATTACCAAAATAACGTGAATCGGGGGTTTTCGCATTGCGGGTTTTCAGATCCTCTTAGTCGTGACGTTAAAAATATTTCATCTACGCGTGAGAATAGCTGTTGTATGAGTTTATTAGTTCATATTATAGGGAAAAGTATAAATGAGTGGGAATACTTGTTCTTTATATATATTTACCGTTTTGGTCACCTCTACAATCAAAACCGTGTAACTAGAAGTCTAGAAACTTGGTGCGCAAGCTTTTTTCTTCCCCGGCCAAATTTCCATTGCGACTAGGGCCACAAATAAGTCTGAGTTTCGACGCGTACTGTCCATCTTCAGTTTATTATTTGTATGTAGATCTGTCAGTCTGTTTCTGTATGTATTTTCTGTATATTGCCTCATAAAGATATGTTGAGACCATGTTAGCACAGGCTCGATCATTTTCGTACTGGTCAGGCACTATAGTTCAGACTTAACAATGAGCAATCGACCTTTCACAAATTTTCACTCAACCCCTTTCTACTGGGCCCAATAGAGCTTGGTGGGCCCCAGTTTGAGTACCAAGGGTTTAGAATGTTGACGGAATGTGACTGTAAACATACCAAAAACCGAAAGGAAAAATTTCGTCAAAGTACAGCTATAGGAATGTTGAGTGATGAACTAGACTTTTTTTACGCGGTTTTGTGAAAATTCTCATTAAAAACTGCCAATATATTAATACTTAATAATAAATATTTATACTTATAAGTCGTACAGTCTGTCGGATACAAGTTGAGTGGGTTTCATCCTGCTTGACTTTGAATTTTGCGATGACTTGATTCCCACAATTGGAGGCGTGTTTATCTGGTCCCCACACCTAATATTAAGTATTTATACTTATAGTATAGATATTATAAGCGAAACGAGTCTTCCATGAGCTACAAACCAGTGTTGCTCAGTCAAAACATGAAACAAAATTGAACTGGACTTAAATTACCAATAAAAATATGTTTAACCATTATATCAATATCTGATATATTATATCATAATATCGATTCTGTCTACGAGTATTTATTAGCAAAATGATGTAAGTGTGTGCATTATTTCTGGAATGAAAACCACTTGGAAATGTGCAGTATTTATGAAGGAGGCTCTAAATAAGTGTGCAGTATTTATGAAATATGCTTTAAACAAGTGTGCATTATTTATGAAAGAGGCTTTGAACAAGTGTGCAATATTTATGAAAAAGGTTTTGAGTACCTTGAGTAATGTTGAGAGTAAAGGTTGTGAGTAAGTTAAGGTTTTGAGTTGAGTAAGTGTGCAGTATTTATGAAAGAGACTCAAAACAAGTGTGCAGTATTTATGAAAGAGACTCAAAACAAGTGTGCAGTATTTATGAAAGACTCAAAACAAGTGTGCAGTATTTATGAAAGACAAACAAGTGTGCAGTATTTATGAAAGAGACTCAAAACAAGTGTGCAGTATTTATGAAAGACACTCAGAACAAGTGTGCAGTATTTATGAAATAAAGTTTCAAACAAAATATTCAATGATTACGGACTAAAGTGATGAGGAAATGCTGAGAAACCATTCAAACGTGTTTAAGAGTTGTATTGGACTCACGACTCATTGAGGAGTGATACCCCAGACCAAAACAGACAGACAAACAGACAGATAGTATTTACTTGACATCTAGGAAGTCTCTTGAACACAACAAATAAACAATAAAAGCAAAATTTATTTAAAATTCATCCCAATAAGTTCGATGTAATTGCTCTGTCTTTTGATAAGTCGATTGGAGTAGGCGTCGTGGACAAGAAATGATTTTCTAACGAACACAACGCCATGAATTAATAATTCTACAGGATTCCGTTCGCAACAGAAACAAAAAATCGGGAAATCGATAAAGAAAGGAAGAAAAATTGAATCATAGATATGGAGAATAAACGAGGGTTTAAGGCGAGAATTAAAAGGAAGCAGAAGACGGGCGGGCGGAGGAAAAAGATGGCAACAAGTTTTTGACAAAGTGAATTAATTTAATTCTTTGTTTACGAATGAATAAACCGGATTGAGGGAAAAAAGGCAAACGGACGGACAGAAAGACGGTTAAAAAGGCGGTTTTTTTCTCTTCCTTTCATTTTTTTTTTGCTGTTGCTGCTGTTGTTGTTAATTCCATTTCTTAATCAACACGCAAGAGCGACGTGGAAAGAAAGTTGAAACAAAAGAGAAAAATGAAAGGAAAAAATTTATGAAATGGTAATTTTAAAATTTCACGTCTAAGAAAATCATTTATTTTCCTTCCTCCGCCATTTTGTTTTTCCTTTCTTCTTTAGTTTTTTCTTTAACGGAAATTTAGGGGAGTAAATTTAGAAATTGATTTTTGCATATTTTTGAGTTCGGTTTCCTGAATAATTTCTCAGCCTTCTTCTACCACCCTTGATGCACCCTTCATGCAAAGGTTCGACTTCCTGTTCCGGGTGGTCAGTACCCGAGGTCGCTCAGGAGAACTCACCACTCCAAAGCTCAAGGATTTTGAGTTAATCATGGAGCAGCTGTAGATAAGGGATGCTTGTTGCAAGATTGAGTATCCCAGTGATGAAGGATACAATGGGAATTGGTGGTGGTGGTTTTAACCCCGTTTTTCACCCTTAAATTTTGGGTATAACAGGAGGAGGATTCGAACCCACGACCATTTGCGTCCATGTCAGGAACTTAACCACTACACTACTCCTCCCATGATACAATGGGAATTTGTCAGTGAGGGATGAAGAAAACAAGTAACTATCGGTGATTTGGGTCATCGATGGAATTTGGAGGGCAAGAGGATGAGATCCGGTGTCAAGGGTGAGAAGAACAAGTGATACTCATCCTGGATGTTTCATCCCTTGTCTTCGGTATACATACCACCGAGCCTGGTTTAGAGTCAGTGACTATCAGTTAGAGTCAGAAGTCAGTGATAGTAAGTCAGTTAGTCAACCAGAAGTAGAGTCAAGTCAGAAGGTAGTCTGAACGTCAGTCAGTGAGTAAAGAATTTGTGCTTAAGTGAAAGTTAAGATATAGTCACATTCGAGTCACTAATATAACGGTATCTGGAGAGTATATACAAGACTATATACAGTATACACTGGTTTGTTACACTTCCGTCATTTTTTAACGACAAACCGACGTTTCTCATCTTCAACGGCTGTTGGCATTGATGCCAGACAGACTAAATATTATAATATAATACTTCAGTCATTGACAGAATTGTTAAGTATTCATTAATAATTTATTTCATAATTACTGTACATTCTAATATTTTATACATATTATACACCTCCATTTTGTCTTATTTAGTTTATATTATTAACAGATTTTTGGGTTGGGTCTTTTGTTAAAATTTATTTTAATAATCTTTATTTCGCTTAAAGTGTGCAAAATTTATGAAATGAACTTCTCGTAAAAGTGTGCTATAACTATGTCACGAATCCAAATATTTTGTTGAATTTTTCATTATATGTAAGAGAGAGCTTTTCTAAAGATTAGTCAAGGCTTTGGTTGTCGGGTTCAATGCTTATATGTGGTCATTTAAACACTTTATACTATGTATACTGTATATACTACTAATTAAGTGATAAATGTGTATACTAACTGGCTTTCTTACGGAATCAAATGTTTCCCTCATCTCAACAGGAAGCTGTGGAGTTTTTATTTATTTGCTGTGGCAGAAGGAAAGCTTCGTGGCTGAAGAACTGATTGGTTCGGTATAACATTCGCTGCTCCTAGCAGCAGTCTGTAAAATCACTATAGTCCTGGTGATTGCCAACCTTCGACGTGGAAACGACACGTAGTGATGATGATGGTTTGTTTACTTTGGTGTATAGTTCCTTCTTATACCTAGCCATTATCGCTCGAGTTATGTACTCAGTTATAGTATAAATCAGAGGTGTGGAAACTAGGGGTCGCCAAATTGTTATAAACTGCATTATGCCTGCATATTTTGTGTTGTATAAAATTGTATGAATGTGTGGGAGGAGTCTAGTGGCTAAGTTCCTTACTTGGACGCAATGGTCGTGAGTTCGAATCCTCCTGTATCCTCTTATACCCCAAAAATGCTGAAAATGGAATTAAAACTGCCACCACTAAATTGTATAAATGTTGTATACAAAGTATTTTCTTAAAATTATAAATATAATTAATATGTGCCAGATTTGGTGATGTAATTAGTCGATAAAATGAAAGAAATGCGCCAACATACATCGTATTTGTGAATAGTTATCTCAAGGGGTCGACAAAATTTTCTCTCTACTGAAGGGGCCGCAGTAAAAAAAAGTTTGTGCACCACTGGTATAAATTAATCTTCTTGGAGGAGGATATTGTAACACCCCAGAAGGAATAGGCATTAGTTGGTATCTCTCCAGTAATGGGCCTGTTATCTCTTGACCGGGGTAACACCCAACAAAATCTAACACAGTAACAGTAATGTTATTTCTGTTTAGATCTTAGAAGAAAATGTCTAACAAAATGGCCGAATTAGACGTTACATCCTCGAAAATTCCCAAACCCAAACCTTTTGTAAGCAATTTTATTACAAGTGTATCGCTTACATCAATTTACGTCAATCAATAAAAATATTTTTGAATTAATATTCAAAACAAAAATATAAAATAAAATGAAAAGATCGACAAAATAAAAATGATGTAGACACAACAGGTTCGAAAATCGAAAATCTTTTTCAAAATAATAATAATAATAAAAAGTATTTACTCCAAAGGATGATCTTCGTACCAAAAATCTATTTTCCATTTGGCGAACAATTCACTTTCTCCTCTCACTTCCCTTTCCACCCTGACTCTCTCTCTCTCCCTTTCTCTCTATCTCTGTCGACAATTCATCACCGTTTTTCTTGTGTGCATTTACCCGGAAATTGATCTTTTTTTATATGAAATAAATTGGAGTTGTGAAGTTCCCAAAATCAAATTTAGCATTTTGCCTTTGATGCTTTCAGCATGGTGATGGTGTGAGTGAACTCATTATTTTTAGCCTAATCTCTGAAATTTTTTAATGGACAGTAGGAACCGGAGGTCGGTTTTGACATTCTTGTGCGTCATCACTATTAGTGAAAGTTATTGGGTTACTGGTAGGGGTTGAAGAGAAGTGTTACGTAAGAGAAATGTGAAGATCACGGGTATAAGGAAATTACCGACAAAATGTACTAATGAGCGCTGTGACGTCACAGTGTAAAGCAGTGTGCTTGTTATAGTAATTACGAAGAATCGTGTTACGTTAGTTGGGTAATATCTCGTCGTTTATCTGAGTTATCCGGTGTTGTTGATTTAAACCTACCCCAACAGGAAGGAAGTACAAATTTGACTTTTGAGATGCGCACGATCAAGATGCACTCAAGGAAAAATCTCTGTTTATGTTTTGGGGTGTTTAATTAGTGGTTATCAACAGCCAAATTTCTTTTCCTTCCTTTCTTATTGTTTTAGTTATGATATATGTCGTGTGGTGCGCTGCAGTCAGTAGCGCTAATAGAGGTCTAAGGTTGGGTTAATATATATCTAATTATAAGAATGATTTAGTATATAAATACACTCATACCTCGCTATACGGCCGCTCTTTATACGGCATTTCGCTATAACGTCCTTCTTTTAGGCACTTTTTCGATTTACTGCCTAAAATGTTTCGCTATAACGGCCAGAATGTGTCAAAAGTACTGGTACAGAGGTTAATTTCCTTTCTGAAATTAGACAAAACATTTTGGATCTAGAACATGATCTCGGCTTTGAAGGTTTGGACGAACATGATGTGATTGATCTATTACAGCTGATAGGGAACCTCTTTCATATGAGGAGCTCTTTCGGTTGCAAGCGGAACTGGCATTTGATGAAGAGACAGAGGCTGTTGTATCCAAACAGCTAACATCCAAAAATTTGTCGAAAGATTTTTGCTGTTTCGAACAAGGAATAAACATTCTCCTTGAAAACTATCCTGATGTCGAACATAGCGCTAAAGTTTCTCGAGGAAGTAACTCAGCCAATAGCTGTTAGAAACCACTGAAGAAATACATAAGAAGGCAAACAACGCTGGACAATTTTTTAAAGCCAGGCCCATCCTTACCAGCGAAAAATGAATACGACAATGATCTGCAGGTTACCATTTCTTCATCGTCTTCAGATTAAAATCATTTTTAAATTTATGTATGTATACATACACATATTTTATGTGGCATATTTTTCGGGCCTCTACTGATGTGTTTTATTTATTAGTTAGTATTAATAAGATATTAATATAAGCTCTCACATAAAATCTATATTAACCTAACCTTAGCGCCACTGACTGCAGCGCACCTCACGACATTTATCATAACTACAACACTTATACGTGTAAATTTCATGTACTCATTCCTGTGTCTTCTAAACTTAGCTATTTACCAGCACTGAATTTTACCTTCAAGAATTCTTTAGCTAGGAAAGAAGGCAAAAGTTTGAGAAAAGCCTTTTTTTCAAAAATTTGACTTAACCGGTGTAACAGTCAACAAAATCTAAAATCTCACCTAACTATCAATGTTAGTGATGTTATTTTGTTGGCTGAAGTCAAATTTTGCCACTCTCAGCCACTAAGGATGTCTAAATCTTTAAAAACTGACACAGAACGAGTTAGCTCCAAATTTGCCTCATCATTCAAACGATAGAGGAACCTCTCATAGCGAGAAATTCGGACAGTGAATTGCAAAAAATAAGTCTCACACAACGAGCGATTTTTGGCATAATGAACGACACGTACATGGGGAATCTCCGACAGTTTTTGTTCGGCCTGGAACGCTGTATCCTATTTTACATTAATTTCTAAATGGAAAAATTGTTTCGCATAACGAGTAAAACTCCGGAAGGAATTAAACTCGTTACGAGAGGTTCCACTGTATTTGACTTGAACGACGTGATAGCCAACAGATTAACAACAATAATTTCGAGAGAGGTACTTCAAGACACAGACTCTTCTTTTGTCTTCCGGTCGTTCGCCTCAACCAGAAAATTTCCTGCAGGCATAAAAACGTTAAATATTTCACAACATCAACGATAACAACATTTACAAATGAACCAGAAAAGTGACATTATAATAAATGATAATGTAAGCGGTGGTGTAGGGATTGAATGGTTTTTTGAAATGATTTCTTCTTTTATGAAGACGGAGTTGTTCAAATGTAACAAAAGAAAACGTCATAACATTATTCAAAGTTAGAGAGAGAATAAATAGAAACCGTAGGAAAAGTCACAAGAAGTGATGCCGTCAATATGAGAGAATAAAAGAAAGTTGGCTCGACACACGCACAAAAAAAAGGCGGATACAATACAGTTCGTTTTTTGGATATACAATCTGGTTCTCGTGATTGAGTATGAAATTAAAAAGTTTGCGAAAGGCCGCCATTTAAATACGTTTAACAATTTAAACCAGAGGTGAGCAACCTTTTTAATCAACTAGCCAATTTCTTAGCTCACCATTTTGGTGAGAGAGAAGGAGTTCTAGGTGCTTACTAGCCTGCTCACGAATTTCTTCCGCACTGTCTTTAAATTCCGGTGAAGGTTGTCGATTTGGATGTACCAAGGAGCGTTGACGGAGTTCCTTAGCACTGGATTTTGGAACCTTTGGACTATCAGAGCATTGCTAGTACAGCCCCACAACTGCGCTCCGTAGGTCCAAACAGGTTTTAGAGACAAACCTGACCTTCTTTCTAACAGCCAATACAAGCTTCTGTATCTAGCACTGAGCTCCTGTATTGTCTTCTTTACGTGTTCCTTCCACCTGAGTCGAACGTCTAAAGTCATGCCCAGGTATTTCGCCGTATTTTTATTAGGTACGACTATTCCATTGATCAGGATTGGTATGAGGTTAAGCCTTGCAGCAAACGCAATGAGGTTAAGCAATGAGAAGTCGACGTGTGTTGACTTGCTTTCATTGAGCTGGATACGCCACTTCTTAGCCCAGAGTTGACCCCTCTTTGTGTAATATTACCTTTTTGACAATAATATTGCACTGAACCCATTCAAGAAACACAAAAATTGCTGAAATTGGTTGTTGATAGCTTACCAGTCTGACTGATTGTGTGACAGAAGGAAACACAAACAAGCACAGACACGGCGTGTTCGTATTACATGTTTGAACAAGTCGCCGACAAGTGAGTAACTCGTCACAAAAAATGGTTTTGGTTTAGTATAAAGCACCACTTTAATATAATTAAACAGTATAACAATATATCGATGGGAGGAAGTCGATAAAAGGGGAGGAGTGCCTGCCAGGCCGCATAAACCTGTTCAACAGGCCGCGTGTTGTCCTTCCTGATAGTAAGGAAAATTATTACGTGGAAAACATCACCGGGAAATTATATTTAGTCTTATAAACGAGTGAAATCAAGGTGAGATTTCGAATTATATTCAAGACATAAATCATAATTAAAAATCTCGGAGGTCTCGAATCTTCCATTAAACGAAAGTGAGACAAAGGAAGTTCGTTTCATCGGAAAAACGGATTTATTTTTTTGATTTTCTTTTTTCTTTCATTGTCCTTTTATTTCCCATCATTAGTCCTTAACTTAATGAATGGCAGAGAATGAGGAAGAAAGCTTTTCATTTATTTTCAATTTTCCCTCCCAAACTTCATTTGAAATCGATAAATGTCTTTTATTTAATAAATGTGGCCGAGTCAGGCTCGCCATCTTGAATCTGAGATGTATCCAACAGAACGTATATACACTTCGACCCAGGCGATCATATTCTGCTTTCTGGTGATGGTAACGATATTCAATTTTGTTTTTGTATCCTAATCACATAATATATTTTAATATACTCAAATTGTCCCCGTAAAATTTCTTTTTACAGTATATCATCGGGGTAGCGGTTTAGAGGTTTCTAAAGATCACGTTGTAATGAGAACATTTAAATGCAATTAACTTGTAAAAGCTTTGAACTTTGTCCCGGAAAATTTTGAAGTTGTTAGTTATTTAACTTTAGTATATGACTTTTACTTTGTTTTTTATTTATTTAACAATCGTATCGACTAAAGCGATCGTGACAAAAGGAGTTAGATTAGCTTTGAAACAGTTTCCATCCTCCCTCACCCGCTTTTCCCAAATATTTTAATCTTCAACTGGAAAATTACTTAACACGAGTTGAGAATTCTAAAATTTATTCTAGAAAATGAGTGAGAGGGAGGTTTATTAATACTGCTGACTTTATGTAAAGAACTTACAAAATGAAAAAAAAGGAGGAGGGGTGGGAGAGTTTAAAACTGGCGGTATGAAATGGGTGGTAACAAAAGAAACTTTCGAAAAGACGTGAGAGATGTAAGAAGAATGAATAACAACCGGAAGCTGAGCTTGAGGTGGAATGATGATATCCCTTTTTTCTAAAGACGACAGTAAAAAGTTCTGACTTGTCAGACGAAACCTGCAGAGAAATAAAATCTTGTCCACGGAGCGGAACCAGAAAAAAAATTTTTTTTTTGAAAAAGTTTTCATAATAAGAGCACCGCCCATTCGCTTTCCATTTATGATCTCCCCAAAAAAAAGGAAAACAAGGGGGGTTGAGGAGGAGGAGGACAAAAAAAATTTTCTAAACGGTTACGCCCTTCTCTAATTTTCTCCAAAAAAACACTTGAGCCAGACTTTTTGAAAGCTACATCTCAACTGGCTGTCATGGCTTTTATTGTTTTTCTCCCAGCCGCTTATAAATGCCAAAGAACAACAGCGAAATTTTTATTGAAATCCCCCCACCCCCCTTAAACAAAGAGACCTTTTATAAATTTTAATTAAATCCGCAATAGTTTAAAAATCGATGCGCATGGCTCCACATCCGAAAACACTTTGAAATGTAAAAAAAAATAAATAATTTTGTAGGAAAGGAAAACCCAAAAATTTCCCGAGCTTTTTATGTAGCTTACATATATCCTACCACCCCCCCAACCCCGTCGCCAAAAGTTTTGCTTTTAGGGGGTTTAGATTTTATGTGATTTGCATTTCTACATTTATCCCATTTCGGGTCTCGCTGACGCCACTACCACCACCATCGTCCGCTTCTCTTCTTGAACGGAATACCAGTCAAACAGAATCAGTTTCCACGGTGGAGGATGGGTTGGTGGGGGTGACCGGGGGTTGTGTTCTCCATCACTTTTGTTGTTTCTCTCCGCCTGGAAACCCCTTCTGACTGCTTTTTAATTACGAGCCGAGTTTTCGTTCCGCTAATTCTGTTAATGAAAAAGTGGAAAACGTACATGCGAGTGAGTGTAAAAAGAAATTTATGTCAGATATATGATAGCTTTGATCGTTATAATATCATATTATCCCTTTTTTTTATTTATTTATTTTTACGTTTATTTTTGTAAACAGGAGATGTGTCATGGGAAATGGGGAGCTGGTAAAGCCATTAACAACCAGTAATCTAAAGAATGACCGATCAGATCATCTTCGGACCATGTTAGTTTCAAACATTTCTGAGGTGATCTGCTGATACTCTTTCTGGCTATGTTCTTGCCGGTTAGAGGTCACTGCCAAGGATTCGTTACCTCCTTGCATAGTTTTCCTCTTTTCATGGACCCGCTTATCCGTTAGGCTCGCGGGGTGAGGGAAGCAATCAAGGACTTCCAGCTGGAACCATCCTCCGCTGTTGAGGTCAGAGTACCCGGGGTTATCAGACGGGATTCGGCCAAAGCCTTCACCCCTGAGGCACCCTACCACAGGGTCGCTTTTCTCCGAACCAGGCGTTCTGGGGGTAGCCCAAATCATCGGAGGATGGATCTCTTCGACCTCAAACCCCTCGCGAATGGCCGTGTGGCGATACCGTCGGCATCACTAGTTGCATAGTTTTATGAAAAAATTTTGCTGTCGGGTCTTGGTTGAAAGAAACCTTGTTTTTGGGCATACTGTCTAGTGGCCTTGAGGTTTTGGGTAGAATAATACTGGAAAAGTTTTAAAAAATTTTAGAAGTACGACAGGAATAACAGTCCGAAAAATATCTTCCTCAGATGGGGATCGAACCGACCACTTTTGGTTTAGCAGTCGAGTGCACTACCTCTCAGCCACCAGACCCTCTAACTGACCACAGTATCTATTTATACTTTTCCGAAGCTCTCTTCGGAACAAACTTCTATTTACAATATTAAAAAGAAATTACACCACCATCTTTGATTTGAAGGAAAAGTTTTTAAAAAAAAAACTTTGCGGATTCCGGTTTTTTCCAATCTCTGAACAAAAATAAAAATAAAAAATATTCTTTCTCAACTCGCCCCCCCGCCCCCATCCCGGAAAATACACTTCAAATCAAATTTCAAATGTTCCTTTTAATATTTATTTTGCAAACAAAGGATGGGGAATGAGATGGGGATGAGAGTGGAGAAAGCCGGGAGGGACGGGAAACTTTTGAGGGTTTTTCGGGAAAACGAAGGATTTTCCCTAAATTTAAAGCCGAAATATTTTCTTCAAATCATATTTTCTGCCTTTCATGTGAAAATCGTAGAATAAATAAAACCTTTTTTTGGTGTTTTTACCGCTCAAACGAAGGAAAAATTTTTTCCCTTCCGGTGGAGGAGGAGGAGGAACAGAGCAAAAATACCCCCACCGCCGCGCCTTTCTTTAGATTTGTAATTTAATTGATTTTGGGCAGGTTTTTGAATCAGAACACTAAATAACCAACAGGAAATTAAATATAAAACGGGAGCAGGAATAAATAGAAATGCCTTTGGCCGAAATAACTCAAATTTTTCCTTTTGTCTCTGTTTTGGGTTTCGAAAGCTCTCATTTTGTAGGGCCTTTGAGGCTGGCGAATGTTTCACTGAAATAAACGTTACGTTCACAACAGGTGACCGATATCGAAATAATTAGACTTGAATACCTCAGTCGTTCGCCGATAAATTTTTATATGATATACGGAAATCATATCAGAAGTTAAAGTTTACTCAGTGATTATATTATTTAAATTTTTTAAAAAGGTTGGGTTAAGGTAATTGACCTCTGTCATGGCGATTGAAGATGTTCATTTCAATTTGTTTAGATTTGTAAGTCTTGAAATATGGGTTAGTATATATCGAGATGAGGTTTAGGTGTTCAAATCTATAGAAATTAGCGTGAAAGTTTTTAATTATCATTATCTAGACCAGGGATGGCAAACCTACAGCACGCGTGAAAATTTTGATGGCACGCACAAAAACAAAATTATTTTTTTTAGAAGTGATTAAAAATTATTCATCTGCACTAAATTTATAATTTAGTATATAAATTTGTAGTACTGTATACCTATCTTAGTACTATAACTGCAACCGTCAAGTTATACATTTTAGTATTAAAATATTACATGGATTCTCTCGAAGTATATACAGATGCGTATTAGATAAAATTGTTTAAAGAAGAATTGCTTTTATTTGTTTATTTATTTATACTTAGTATAGTTTTCACCAGGCTAACATTTCGGATGAAATTTTATTGTGGCACGTCACCTATTTAAAAAATAATTTTTATGACTCTGTGGCACGGACATCAAAAAAGGTTCGCCTTCCTTGATCTAGACAGATAGACGGCAAGAATTTGTTAGGTCTAGGTAAGGGAGTTAGGTTAGGGAGCTAACACCGGATAACTCTAATAAACGACGATATATTACTCCAGAAACTAAACCAAACTCTCCGCCATAACAGTAACAATCGCACTGCTTCATTCTATATTGTCCTGTGACGTCAGTCATTGTGCACCCATTGCGCCCACCTACTCCCATTTTTGCTAACATAATACCCACAGCAGTGATTTAAAAACGTAACATATACTAACCATGTAAATGATCTTTATACTCAATTAATCATCGCATAACTCCAATGACTCAAACCTGATGAAAATGCTACGATCGCGTAACTCTAAGACGATGAAAAATTTTCAGACATTTAATTCTGACAGAAACTTTGGAAGTTCTTGCTGAGAGCTAGGACCTAGCCTGACGTGTAATGATATTGAGTCATAAATAACTTCCGATGAAACAGCATAAATAAAACGCTGTTGAGTTGTTCACTTCATTAACGAGGTGTGAGATTTTCATTCCGGAAAAGCAAATTTTGACCTCCGTGAACCAGTCTTGTTCAGTTTTGTTTTTCCGGGAGTATTGAACTAACCGATTTGATGGGTTACTTGGGTTTATGTGAGTTAGACAGTAGAAGGTGTACACGTTCTTACGGCTTTGTTTTGTGTTGTTCTGTAATCACAGCTTTCTCTAATTGATTTTCGGATTGTTTCTTTCGTTTTGGTTATAATATCTTTTTACTGTCGTATCTGTGTCTATATATAAAGTCATATTTTGGATGTAAAAAAAAAATTGTCGTGTAGAACAAGACATCGGCGGTATTTTTAATGAGTACACCGGATTCGGATCACGAAGTTATACGTTCGCAACGGGGGTGAAGGAACGGATTACGTTCGTTGTAATGGAGGTTACTCATTGTATTTTATAAAACCAAATTAGACACACCTGCGTTTGGGTGACGTAAAACGTGGAAAACACCTTGACTCCTTTTTTATCCGGCTACAAAAGTTGATTCTTTAATAAAGTTTGAAATTTCAGGAATTTGACTCAAAAGCCCATCTTCGACTCTCATTTAATTAAAATATTTTGAAAACCAACAACAATTTATCTCCCTCCCGGCTTGATTAATAGATGATAACGCGGTTTTCCAAGTGGCGGAAAACGTGAGGAAAAAAAATTTCTCTAATCATTATAGATCACCGTGATTGCTTCCAAGTCTACTTGTTGTTCCTTTGTATTGAAAGCTGCGAGCCGAGAGCTTTCTATTCTCCCTTTTCCCGTCTGTCTCTCCCTCTCTCACTCAATTTGGAGTCAATACCTAATTGAGCGGCTCAGAAAGAAATGGAAAATGAGGAAGATGGAGAGGGCACTTGAGAGAACAAATATGAAAGACAGTGGAGGAGGAATTGTAATAGATTTTCAGAAGTTAATGAGTCTTGGGAGGAAGTCTTCTTACGCATGAAAATCTTTTTTTATTTCCTTGCCGGGTTTAAAGACCTAATTTCAAAAGTAATGCACACTTCAAAGCAGGTTTAATGTAAACTTTCTTAATAAAAGAAAATTGGAGTCCGCTTTCAAATGCTGCAGAGGATTTTGAGAACGGAAATTGAAAAACAAACCTGGAAACGGTTGGAAAGCGAACGGAAGAGAAAACGAAGAATGAAGATATATTGGGCGCCACAAAGAAACAGAAACGGAATAACAAATTCAAAATGGCGGAAGAGAAATTGAAACAATTTACTCCCAACATGGCCGATACGAAGAAAACAAAAACCAATCAGAATAAAAGAGTTAAATTACCGAATCAAAACCAATTTTAGAAGAAACGGGTTCGCAAACCGAATCATTATTTCTAAATCTAAGCAAAATTTCTTCACAGATCGCAAACCGAAACGTTTCCAACCAGTCATCACGTCCAAATTTTTTTTTTTAATTGTAACGGTGGGATAATTTTGATGACGTTCAAATGACATGTTTAAGCTTGAACCAAAAGCTATGGAGGTCTTTGACCGAATGAAAGCTACAACTCTCGCTGACCTTTAATAATTATTATCACCACTACAAAGTCTGGGAGGAACGGAATGGAAGCTCAACCATTTAAAAAATTTTTTTAACCTCTCAAAACGTTTCCCTAAACAGAGGAGTGAGGGAAGGAAAACTAGAAGTCAAAACCGCAAAAGGTTTTTCCTTTCCCTTTTTTTCCTTCTTTTTTTTTAACTTCAAAATAACTGAAATGAAAGTAAGAGGCAACAGACCAAAAAAGAGCTGACTTAATAAAACGTCAAGTTAAGAAATATTATGAGTGGAAAAAAAGGAGAAAAAAAAAGACGGCGAAGAGAAGAGTTGTTCGCAAAATAAATGAAAAGAATTCAAAAGAAAACTCATTGTGCAAAATGGCGGTTCAGTGCCAAAATGAATGAAAAAAAAAGGAAAAACTCGTGTTAAAAACCTGACTGTATAATGTCACGTGATATTTCGGAGAGAAAATCAGGGAAACTCATTTCGTTAAGGATTTCGCCGCTTTTCCTTCCTCCTTTTCCCTTTCCTCCTCTCAACACAATCAATAAAGTTATTTATTTATACAGCATTTGAATACTTCTCAGAGCCAGCCTATTGATTTATTAGCCCTTTGTTCAATCGTTTTATTTATTTATGAACAAGGAGGCAATTAGTAAGTGAAAGCTTTCTATGATCTACGAGGAGGAGAGACGCCATATTGTTTACACTAGGTGTCGCCACTTGAGGATTTGATTGGCAAGACTGTTGCAGGGAAATTTTCTTCCCTTTGGAGGGGAGGACTTGCGAAGTGATTTTCAATAAACTTCCTCCTTTTTTCCTTCAAATATTGGCGAGCTAGGATCAATATTTACTGTTGAAAATCCGATATTACTTCCCGGAGGAGGAGGAGGAGGAGGAGAAAGAATGGATTTTACGCAAAAATTCCGTTAAAATTCATCACATAATTCCCGACGAAGGGGGAAAACCACAGTGTTTAATCAAACGTTTTCCTTTCTACAATTTAAAGAAAACATAATTACGGTTCATTTTTGTTTTAATTTGACTCGGTTGGTGCATTTATTGGATTTTAAAGTATTTACTTTAACTGGGAGGAATGGTAATTGGGATGGTGGAGGGAATAAACGTACAACAAGTCCGGTTTTTAGCCCAAATTTTAAACCTTTTTCCAATTAAAAACTGTTCAAGTTGTGAATACTTGTTGATGTTACTGTTGGAAAAGTCACGTTGTTACGTAAAGTGCGGGATCGAGTTTTTTTCGCACTTTAACTACCCAGTTAGAAGGTTTGTTTCTCTTATTTCCTCTTTTGTATTATTAATTCCTCCTGTTGGTATAGTTTTGGGCGCTTTAACTGATCACTCATTCCTGTGATATATGAGGTTGGCAATTCTGTGTGTGTCATGGCAGATAGATTAGAGATATCTTGCGGGAGGGTAGTGTAGTGGTTAAAGCTCCTGACTTGGATGTTACGGTCGTGAGTTCGAATCCTCCTCCTGCATCCTGTTATACTCAAAAATGGGTGAAAAAGGGATTGAAACCGCCACTATATCTAAACATCTCACATAAAGCTGTTGCTTATAAAGCTTGTTGTCCATCGGCACATCACAATTACTTAAATTCTTCATACAGTTGGGTAGTAGTTGGGTCATTCCACGTCAAACGAAGCAGGGGTCCCAGGTCAAATGCCTTGGCACTGGACACATCTCGACCATGTGCAAGAGTGATAAGGATCTGCGCGGAAAGTGCTTCCGATGTGAGTCCTCAGACCATCTGATAGGAGAATGCCAGGCCAAAGCAAAATAGCAGAGTCGTCCTAAACGACAATCAACCAGCTGTACAACGAAAAGCGAATAGCAGGGACGTTGTATAGCTGGAACATGCGAGAGCACCGAGGGGGTTTTCGTATGCTTTCCCCCTCAAAGCACTATTAAAAAGGGGGTCCCAGGTCGACCAACTCCAATTTTGTTTAAATTTTACAGAAATTACTTAGTTAATGTGCAGAATAGCTGGTTTTTAGACTTGGGAATTGACGTACCAAATACTTAAAAGTTCTATTCGGTCAAAGAAGTTTCATCTCCTCTAACACAATTACAAGTGTGTCAAATGTGAGGACACATTATAAATTTGAGGAAGGCCATAATAAAGGAAGAGAAGAGAGGAAGGAGGAGGGAAAAGTTGAGGAGAAACTCTTAAGAAAAAGAGGGAAGGAAAATAAAAATGTCGAATCGGCAAGAATTATATATAAAAGAAAGTTTGGCAAACCTTCTCTTTGAATGGAGGTAAAAGGTTTACGGCGGTGACTTTCTTATGAGTTTAGACATTAGGGCTAAAGAGGGACACATACACACACAAACACGGGCGCGCGTGCACAAAAAAGGAAAATTTCCTTCGATTGGGAAAGAGAAGACCAAATAACTTTTCACTTTTCCTCTTTTTTTCCCCAGCCAACACATTTGAGTTTATGGCTTTCGAGTATACACCGGTTTCTTCACATTTTGTTTCTTCCTCCCCCTTCCACCTCCTCCTCCTCCGTATCTTCCTCCGAAGTGCCTCTTTTATATTATATAATCGGAGTTAAATGTTTCCTTCCTCTTTCGCCTCACCTGGGAATGATTTTCTAAGTCTCGCTTTGTTTGAAGTCGAACTGTAAAAAATGCAGTTTTATAGAGGATTCAATTCATAAATAGAGCACACTAGTCGAGATCACGTGACCGTTATATTAGTGTGTAGCTTTGGTTATTACGCTGCTCGCAAATTTTTGGAAAAAGAAAAGAATTTCCTCTAACCTCTCTTCAAACCTCGTCCACATCTCCCACATCTTCAACAACTCAATGTATCTACATAAATAGGTCAATACATCTTAAATCTGTGCAATATTTTTGAAATAGATTCTTCATACAGTTGGGTAGTAGTTGGGTTATACCACCTCAAACGGAGCAGGGGTCCCAGGTCGATAACTCCGATTTCGTTTAAATTTTACAGAAATGTTCCCTCAGGAATATTTTGGGAGATTTTCATCCAGGACCTGAGGGAACATTCCTGTAAAACTGGAACGAAATCGGAGATGGTCGACCTGGAACTTTTTCAAAACCTGCTCCGTTCGATATGACCCAGTTAAAAAATGATTCCCTCTTGAGAGTGTGCGCTATTTATAAAATAAAACCTTCCTATTGGTGTGCATTACTTTTGAAAGAAACTTGTCTTTCAAGTGTGCAATACTTTTGAAACGGATTACCAACCTTTCCAAACTAAACTCACCAAAAGTTATGCAAATAACCCACGAAATTTTTTTTCTAGTAAATGTGTGCAGGACTTATAAAACGAATTCCCGACGTGTTGTTTATTAGGTTGGTAATCCTGCGAGTGTGTCATGGCGAACAGATATTTGCATTTGTTTAATTTTGTGCCTAAGTACCTCACAAAAAGTTACATAGAAATATTATCGAATATGTATATGTACATTGGTACACCACACCACTGTGCATTATTTATGAAATAACAAACTAAACCAACTACAGTGAAGAGGAAATTAGACTCTAATTTTGAACTTAAGGAAATAAAAAGCGAAGGACCCGGATAAACCAAGAAAATGCGAGGCGAGATGGTACGAGAGGAAGCGAAGAAGAATCAGGAGAGAATTAAACACTTGGAAAGGAAATGGGAGGAAGAAGAGCAGAAGACAAAGCTTAAGAATGTAGTCATTGAAGGACTACCGGTATCCAGATATGAAAACGTCGAGGGAATGATCAAGAAGATCGTCCAGAACCTCCACTACCCGCTAAATGAGGAAGAGATGGCCACAACATACAGAATCCAGGGGTTCCACTAAATCAGGGACTTCTGGAAGAAAGAACTCCGAGACATCTTCCTGTCTAAGAGTAGGGAGAAGCAACCTCTGGCAAGCCCAACGGCGGCTAGCCCAACCAATCATGCTATGTACCTAGGGTGTTTCAACCAAGTTCTTTGTCAGAAATAATTCTGATTCAAACAAAAACAAAATGGCCGCCGACCCAAACAAATCGAAATCGTCATAGAATGAGAATAAATCTAGAAAATCTAGAAATTTGAATTTATTAACCGGTGGCTAACCATCGGTTTGTCATTAGACAATAAATTTGTCTCGCCTGTCTCATTCATATTTCTTCCATAAATCTACTAGTTTTCATTCTTCGACTCTCTCTTTTGTGTCCGTGGAGGAAAGAAGAGAGGAGGAGGAGAGAGAGAGAGACGGTAGTTTCATAATCCAAACACCAAGACTAATCAGGTAATTAGTCTAATTAAAAGACTGGACAAATTTATTTTCGGATCTGAGAACTTTTTACTTCCGTTTCCCCAAAAATTATTTTGCCTTTCCTCTAGTTATGTATTTATTTATTTTTTGTCGTGTTCGAAACAATGGCAATAAATTTAAGAACGAATAACTTTCTTAAGTAATAAATATTAACTTTTCAGCCATATGCTGTGAGAAGGGATTTGTCTACCCCGGCCTGACTCAAATGGTTTCATCAAACAAAAAACTTTTGTTGGTGTGTTTCCTTCATTTTATTTTCAATATTTGGCTGTCAGCAAAATTGTTTTATGTCTTTATATGATAAAAAAAACTTTCTAAAATGATTTCTATTAGGTTGAGTCATTAGTCACTTCCTTTATCTTTAATGCCTTGGTGCTAAGCCTTTTTCCTACTCTGGCCAAATTTTCATTGTCACCATTGCGACTGGGCCACACGATTAATCAAAGAAAAGGTTTTACAAGTCGGGCTTTCGATGTATACAGTCTCTGTATGTAGATCTGTCAGTCTGTTTCTGTATGTATTTTCTGTATATTGCCTCATAAAGATATGTTGAGACCATGTTAGCACAGGTCCGAACATTTTCGTACTGTTCAGGCACTATAGTTCAGACTTAACAATGAGCCATCGACCTTTCACAAATTTTCACTAAATCGGCTTCCACTGAGCCACTAACTAGAGTTTGGTGGGCCGCATGTGACCCGCCACAGTTTGAGTACCAAGGCTTTAGTGAGACAAACTGGTTTCGTTAATAACAATAATAGTAGCTCTATTAGTCATGAATGTTTATATTTTTTTCATAATATAATAATTATAATATTAATAGTCGTCTTAACCAGGCCCATTTTGGACAAGCTTCTCTCCAGAGGCGTAGTCGTGGCATAGGTGTTGTATGGTCTCTGGTCCTCATATTCAAAACGAAAGTCTAATTTGTTATTATATATATTATTAACTGTATAAAAATGGCCTCCGATGATATTTCGTCACGAACCCAAAAATTCTAGCTACGCCACTGTTTCTCTCTCTCTTCCAAACTATTTCGTCGGCTGATTTCTTGTACCACTGGAGGTCAGCAAAGGCGATGACATAATCCTCCCACCTCAGCTTTGTTCATAAACCTACACGACTTCTTCATTGTTATTAATACTTAAATCCAAGCTATGAACACCTTTATTTCAAAAATAATGCACAGTTTGATGAGAGATTCATTTGAAAACTAAAGCGATTACAGATAATATAACTCCAGTCTTGCTCTCAACTTGAATGAGTTCGGTAAAAGTGTTTATATTAATATAATCAAAGCTCTGAAAACGAGGCTTTGTACACTTCTCGATATACAGTATCTGTATATAACAGTTAAGGTCTTTTATTTAAAAATTTTTGTTTTGCAACAGAGAAAATAAACATTGAGAGGAAGGGAAAAAAGGGTTTGAACATAAAAGTAGATGCAACGTTGGAGTTGAGTGAAGGCAGCGAAAAAGTAGAAAAGAGATAAAGCTGAGGTAAAAAAAGGAATTAGGCGAGGTCATGAAAGGGTTATAAAAAAGGTAGGAAGAGAGAAATAATAGATGAGGAAAAGGAGAAAAGATAGACAAGAAAGCCAACGGGATTTCATTTCAAAAAAAGAGATTTAATCTCCTAAAGCCACGGACTTTGTTAATTAGTACAGGATGCAACGAACGAAAAAGATTTACATGTCAGCACTAAAATGAAAAATATCCGCGAATGGACACGCTAACACGCTAATCTGCAAACCGACTAAATCCATCCGTTAAAGTGCGAAAAGACTAAATTCATCCGTTCGTTATTCACATGTTCAAAACACCCCCTAGAAACTCGATGAAGTGAACATTAGATTATACCTGAGACACCAACATATAATTGACATAATTTAATTCATTTTTTATATTTTATTATAAATATATACACATAATTATATGTTTTAATGTAGGGTTTAGTATGTGTTTTAATATGTGGGCTATCATTTATGTGATAAATATTCAGCAGTCTGTTAATTAGCCAAGCCAGTCGAATCAGTATTACTACAATATATAAGCGACATTTCATTTCGGCTCGGCTTCTTTGTGAAAGTGTTCTAACATGCCATGGGAAGTGCTGCCAACTGTGACTTAAATATGTTTTATATATAAAACTCAACTTTAAAGCGATTCGCGTAAACAAGACCCATTATAAAAGATACTTTCACGAAGACTTTATTAACCGAAAAGAAATATCGTATACAGTACATATTATAGTAAAAGTAATTCAATCGGATTGGCCAATAAAGAGATACCTGACTATTTTTCACATTTACCGGTTAGTTTGTAAAGTATTCAACTCGTTTTCTGAGCTAACTTTTTTTATAACCCACATGAGAAGTCACAGATTTTATAAACTAACCGGTAAATGTGATAAATAGTCAGTGATTCGATAATTGTCCAAGCCCCACTTATCACTTTTACTATAATATGTACTGTATACGATATATCTTTTCGGTTCAGCTAATAAAGTCTTCGTGAAAGTATTCTTTCCAACTGTTACCAACCTTACGTTTTATAAAAAACTCGGTCTTGTTTTACGCGAATCGCTTTAAAGTTGAGTTTTATATATAAAACGTATTTAAGTTACCGTTGGCAGCACTTCCCATGGCATATTTTCAATAGAACACTTTCACAAAGAATTTATTAGCTGAGCCGAAATGAAATGTCGCTTATATATTGTGGTAAAAGTGATAAATCGGGCTTGGCTAATTAACAGATTGCTGAATATTTATCACATTTACCGGTTTGTTTATAAAATGTTCAGCTGGTAATCAGAGTCGATTTTTATTATATCCCTCATCACAAGCTGGAGATTTTATAAACCAACCGGTAAATGTGATAAACATTCAGTAATTTGTCACATTTGTCGTGGTTTATCGTTGGTCATTGTAAATATCAACTTAAAAGCGATTCGCGTAAAACAAGATCCTAACCGTCTGTTTAAGAGATTCCTTTAATTTTTTTAAAGCTGGTATTACAGCCGAAGGAGTTGTCATTTCCTTTTGTTTCCTTTCTCGTCAACGTTGGCAGCACTTCTCATGACCTGTTTTCATTAGGATACTTTCACTTATTAGCTGAATCGAAAAGAAATATCGTATACAGTACATATTAGAGTAAAAGTGATAAATCGCGCCAGGCTAATTAGCAGATTGCTGTTTATCACATTTACCGGTTAGTTTATAAAATATTTAACTCGTAATCCGAACAAATTTTTATTATGTCATTCATTACAATTGGACATTTAGGGTAGTCGGTAAATGTGATAAATACTCGGTACTTAGTGGTGCTTTTAACGCCGATTTTCACCGTTTTTTGGGTATAACAGGATGCGGAGGAGAATTCGAACTCACCACCATTTGCATCCCAGTCAGGAACCACTACACCACTCCTCTCACTAATAAATACTCAGAATTTCATCAGATAAAAATTTCGAAAATATAGTAAAATTTACATCCAACATTCTTTCATAAATAACGCACACTTATTTTTATTAATTAAAATAAAATAGGACGGTCTCTTTTACGCGTTCTGCTTTAATGCGTTCTTAAAGTTAAACCTTTAGGAGGGCACATAATTAAAAAAAAAATTTCTATTTTTCGAAAACACATAAGTTGTGAATATTTACCATCTTTCTGACCTTGTCCCACATTTTTGTTGAATTCCAAATCAAAATCCGTTTCCAAAAATACAAAATTTATTTTTAGCCGAAACCTTAGGAAAAGAGTTTGACTATGAAAAGCCGAGAGAACTTACAAGACAAGCAAAATTCTTTACTTACTATAAAAATAAAAATGCCGGAGAGGGAAAAAAATCCATTGTGAGTCTGTCTGCAGCACATCCGATTGAAACGAACCCGAAATCCTACAAAAAGAAAAAATCATTGAATAAGTGGAAAGAATTACAAATTGGCTGGAGGGAAACGGAGGTGAGGGGGGGCTCATTTTGGAGAGCTCCTGCTGCCCTTTCCTTTGCCCTCAAGCGAGAAAACCCCTTTATTTCGGAAATTATCTATAAAACATTAAAAATTTAATTTCAATAGAGAAAGCTTGTAATACCCTCGAACTTTGCTGGAATACCGATGAAACGTTTCCTTCTCTTCCTTTTCTATTTCCGGGAAATGTAATCTTTGGCGTTTGTTCTGTATCAGACGGCCAAAAGCAGCGTCTGTCTGTCTTTATATGAGAAGCGGAGGAAGTGAGATGATCGGAATCTTGTCATTTGGGATACAGTTGAGTGACAGAGGGTACAGGAGAGGAAGTGGGAAGTGTAGTTTAGTCTAAGAGTCCAGATTCTTTAGGCTCTTCCAAATTTTCCTTTCAGAAATGGTTTCAGTTTGGGGATGAACTCACCCCTAAGAATTCCGGTTCACATTTACCGAATATGCATTCAACTATCGAATATTTATCACATTTACCGGTTAATTTATAAAATATTCAACGCGTGATCGAGCAAATATTTATCACGTTTCCCATTACAAGTTGGAGTAGCTTATAAAGCTCAAGAGAGAGACCAAACTACAGGCCCAAGGACAAACGCGGATACGCCAACTCACGAAGGCAATCGTATACCAAAATGAAAAGAAAAACTGGAATCAAAGGAAGCAACAAATTGTCGCCGCAATAGTTCCACACCTTAAACAATGAATGGAAAGGAAAACGTGGAGAATTGACATATCACATGACACAAATGTTAACTGGGCATGGCTGCTTAAACGCGTTCACCGGATCCGGCGAACATGTGATTACTGCCAAGAAGAAGACGACACATCAGAACACACTCTGATGAGATGCCCAGTATGGACGATCGAACGAAGAGAACTCCTGGGAAAATTCCCCGATTTAAACATAGCCAACATTGTACTTCTGGACTCCGAAGAACAGTGGCGAACATTCTATACCTTCTGCAGAAGAGTCCTATCCACCAAAGAAGCTCGCCAAGGTAAGCCAAGAAAAAGACGAACAGACTAACGTAAGTTCTACTGTTCTTTTCTTGCAGGTGAGAACACATCCCGAAATACGACATCACCCACACATCGACGAATCAAACGACACAGAGCTGAGGATTTCTGGAAAGTATTGTCTTCGCGGACGGGTCTTCCAGACACACCGACAGCTCCAGAGGACTCATTCAGCAAAAAGAAGAAGAAGAAGCATATAAAGCTAGTCGGTAAGTGTGATAAATACTCAGTAATTCATCAGAAAGCATTTCAAAATTTTTAAAACTTATATCCAACCTTCTTTCATAATTAATGCACACTTATTTAATTATTTTTTTTAATTAAAGTGAAACAGGAAGGTTTCTTTTACGCGCTCTGCTTTTATGCGTTATTAAAGCTAAAATGGCTGGCAATAAAGACGAATACCCATCAGAGGAGATGTGAATCGACCTGTACTTCTGTCTTCTTCCATTTCATCATCGTTTTCCTTGGGCCACCTGCCTGCGTCATTTTGAATTAACCCTTTCAGCAAAATAGACAAGTTTAGTTATTTATTTAAGGGATGGAGAAAATTTTTTTGTTGCCCCTTTCCCGGACCGCCTTTTTTCCTTCATTCATTAATTTTATTTAAAAGATCGGATACCAATCTCTTGGGCCATTCCAGAAGCAAGTCCTGACTTCCGGCAAAGGAAAGGAACATTGAGGGAATTGAAAATTTTTCGCTGTTGAATTTAGGTTAATAAATTTTTATTTTCCTTTGATAAAATTCAAATTAAATAATTAATAATGAAAAGGAAGAAAAAAGGAAAATTTTTCCTTTTTAAAACGGTTCGAAACTTTTGCTGACTTTCCTTTTTCTCTCCCTTCGCTTTCTCTTTCTTCCTTTATTTTCTTTTTATTTTAGGAAGAAAAGAAAAGTTTCGACTGAATTTTTATTTTTAATTTTTACTCCCGAGCCTTAGTAACAAAAATAAAATAAATAAAAGCAATCAAGTTTGTATTTTTCTACCTCCCCCGCCCCCGCCCGCTCTCTTCCTTCCTCTCCTTTCACCCTGACCTTCTTCCATACAGGTAGAATACACAGTTGCCATACAGCAATCCTTAAGAAAGAGAGTAGTTTGTACGAAATTAAGTTTCCTTTAAAAACTGTGCATTATTTATGAATGATACTGGGTAAATCTTATGATGATAACAGTTCTGTATGGCGGTGAAATAAAATTTTTGTGTGCATTACTTATGAAATGAGATTATGCACATAAACGTGAGCATCGTTTATGAAATTCCCCCAAGTTCTTTTGGGAAATTTTTGTTAAATTTGAGTGAGCACTATTTTCTGTAAAATAGGAACTTGTAAGCAGTGTGCAATAATTTTGAGATGAGCTTGTTGATAAAGTAGTAGAAATTAGACTTTCTCCTAGAAATTCTGTTTGTATAAGTTTGCATTCATTATGAAATAGGTGTTTCATTCGACTCAAAACAGGTGTCCTGAAAAATTGCTGACAGCCTTCCATCAAATATTCTATAAAATAGCTGTCCGTATATATATAATATATACATATTATATAAAATATTCTTGCATGTGTATGAAATACTTTTTGTCTTGTTCTTGTCATGATGAGAATTTTTATACTAATAATATATTTATAGCATAATTTTTCATATATAATATAGGCTATATTTCCTCTAATATAATATAGTTTATATCTCTCTGAATATAATTTCATGTATATACTGGTTTTAACCCATTTTACACCCTTTTTTGGGGTATAACAGGATGGGGGTGGAGAGGATTCGAACTCTCGATCATAACGTCCAAGTCAGGAACTTTAACACTACACTACTCCTCCCACGGGTTCATCAAGTAAATGTGCAATATTTATGAAATGAAACCAGTGGGAATGAGTACTCTGATAATAAACTGAACCCTGGTTTTATCTAAAAGCCACGAATATGGGTTACAGAACTGGAGAACAGAGCTAAGGGTTAACCTTTAACTATAAATATTAGTTACCGCTAAAATTTTATAAATAAATTATAATGTATGAGTTCGATTAGTTATAAACTAAAAGTTAAATTAGGTCAGAAGTATAAACAAAGCTCAGCACAACACTCTAACCTTAACTTTAAATATAAAAACCTAGCAGGGTCGGTGTAGGAAAAATCTGGGAAACGTTGGTAAGACAAAATCCTTCCCTCAAACAAATAATCTGTCGTCAGAGGCGTCAGCACTCTTTTAGTAGGATCTCATTTCGTAAATGCAGCACATTCATCTATATTTACTCGCAAATTTAATTTAGAGAGATTTTGTAAAATATATATTGCATCCGTCAAGGAAAAGGAAAAAATAGTGGAGTCAAATCAAGAGAACCGCAGAAGTGAAAGCATCCGTTCAAAAATCATTAGTCACAGTCTTGAGCAAGGAGACTTGTTAAAATTCAACGCCAACTACAAGATTCAAAGTGTTAAAGTAAACACTACCCCGGATTCGAAAATTTTAGCAAAACTTTAGAAAAAATTTTTCCCTCATTTGACACGACCAACTTCGACTGTCTTTTCTACTTTTGGTCAGGTGTGATACCCAAGAAGTGACGGACTCACTTGTCTTGTTCATAACAAGTCGTTTGTGATTAAATATTAATTATATAATTAATATGCATTGTACATCAATACTTGAGATTAATTTATAGTATTTTTATATGATATAATGTTATATAATATATATACCTTTTTTTCGTTTTTGGACCACCATGTTTTCAACTCATTTTCACTCCTACTTGCTAGGACTTGTATGTCAGCTACATTTCGTTGAAGGCTTACTTCCCGACTGAACATTACTGCTAAGGTTGTGGGCCTCGGAAGGAACTTTTGGGTGAAAAGATTGTGTCGTTCGCCACATTCCTCATTCCGGAATGGGCACAGTGAAATAAAGCAGCCGAAAACTGAAGCCAAATTCATGATTCAGTCCCGGAGCTCCGCACCATCAGGATCCTTGCATTTTTCATTTTGATTCTAAATTATAGTTATAATAATATTTTATATATCAAAATACATATACGTTCGGAATTAGTGTTGTCCATCATTCGTTCATCATCAACGACACAACCTGGTTCCGACAGATGGAAATCATTTTAGAGATTTTTCACCAGGTGGGATTTGAACCACGGTCCTTGGAGAGAGAGAGTACTCTAACCTCTCATCTAACACGCCCTCAATATTATTATATACTCATATAATTTTTCTTTTACTTTCTTCCTAACGTAGATCTAAGAATTCTATAATATTATTCACAAATGTTAGTTCAAACTGTCAATAACGTCTACTTCATTAAAGAACCCACCAATCGCCCATAACTTTTATCTACAACAATATCAATATATTCATAATGTTAATATACATGTATCGTATATAATTAATATTTTGATTATTCTTAAATATTATTTCTCTCTCACTCTACACATACTTAAGAATAAACAAGGTAAGATGGTGGTTTGAATCCCGGTTTTCACCCTTAAATTTGGGGTTAATAGGATGCGGGAGGCAGATTCGAACTCACGACCATTTCCATCCCAGTCAGGAACTTAACCACTACACTACTCCTCCCACAATATAAGAATAAATATGTATTATAATAATATATATTATATATAATATATATTATATGGTGATTTTAATTCTTTTGTGGGTAAAACAGAATGCAGGAAGATGATTCGAACTCACCATCTTTGCGTCCAAGTCTGAAACTTTAACCACCCCTACCACACATATAATATTTAATTATATTATAATAATATAACGTAATAGGGCATATTCAATTATTATAAAAGTACCTAGGAGGTAAAAAGTTTACTTCACTACAGCGAGAAATTTACAAAAATCAGGTAAGTAGGGGTCTACTCAAAACCGGAAAACATGGCGGGGTCTGTGACACAAAAAAGTTTGGGAACCTCTGCTCCACACCGAGTCGGAAGGAGAAACATTTGGTAGGGGGCTCTCTTATGTTACCCAAAATTTGACACGGTGTATTAACCAAAAAACTAACACAACCCAAATTTGAATTTCGGATAAGACAAGATCTGGGAGAAGCGTCAAGCTCGTCACTGTATATATCGCTAATCAGGAGGTTGGCAGTCATCGAAGAGATTGTTTAACTCAAAACAGAATTTGACGTAGAAGTAACAGGAAAAGGATTAAGGAACGAAAAAGAAAAATTTCTAAAATAAAATTTTTCACCAAAAATTCAGCGGTGATGGGAAAATATAAAGTGAAGTTGTCACTATGGAAATCTTGAACAAGGAAGGGGCAGTACATCCGACAGATTTTTTCTTTTTTCTTTTTTTATTTCTGACAAAATGATGTAAATCTCTTGACTTTTTCATTTTTCATTCTTCAAAGAATTCTGTTTCAAGGGATTTGCAGGAAGGAAAAAGAAAAGGAAATGCAGGAAGGATGAGCGGGGGCGGGACGGGTGAGAGGTATTAAAGGCCCGGGTTAAAATGGAATTTCAGTCGAAATGATTTATGAAAAGCGATAGAAACTACCCCGAGTAAGGTAAATGCACTGGAAAGTGAGTCTTACTGGACCGAGAAAACAAGGATGGAGAAATGGAAAGTCGGAAAAGGGAAGAGGAGAGATGGTGAGGCCGGGGGAGGAGGAGGTGAGGAAATTTGAAGGAAAAACGCGAAAAAGCCCAAAAGTCTATATTGTAGTTATTTACGGCTTTAAAGAAGTAGTAGAAGATGATGAAGGAAAAGAAAATATTTTTGTTACAAAAGCATTTTTGCTCTGGCAGAAGATTTTGTTTGTTTCGATTTTTGAATAAAAGCGCCGAGCTTTTCCTCATACCGTGCTGGGAATTTTATTCAAAGGAAGCTTTCCTCTCCCTTGACTTTACCTTGGGAGTCTTGATTTTGGTTTGAGGTGCGGAGGGAGGACAGGTCGGTGGTGGAGAAAGGTGTGGGATTCTTCGCGTATTTAAATGTTATTACATTTTAGAGGTTACCTTTTGTTCCCAAAAACCGTTCTCGATGAATCAGACTGTGTTTGAACAAAATGGCGGCCAATTGACGGTAAAAACCTTTGAGGCGGTGGAGAGAAGACGAAAAGAAATTTTTTTAATTCTCTTCCTGAACAAATCTGTCTGTCTGATTGTAAACTATTTATTGTCAGTGATTGTGTTGTATTTAACTCGGCCCAAATCAAGACGCTATATAGTGACTTCCGGTCGATCCCCTACTGCCATTTCATAAATAATGCACACTCAATGTTATTCAGTTTAATCAAAAGAGATATCAGATGAAGAGATCGTACTCAAAATTTGACTCAGCCTAATAGTCAAACCACCATCATCATCATCATGTGCCGTTTGCCGTGTTTGAACGATGGCAATCAACAGAGCTATGGCGACCTTGATGCTGCTCGGATGTCATGAACTTTTAGGTTCTTGAGCCACCAAGTTTTCCGTCTTCCGGGGCGTCGCTTTCGCTCTATTTTCCTCTCCATAATGAGCTGGAGTAGTTTGTATTTGTTATTCCGCAGTATGTGTCTGTAGTATTGCAGTTTCCGGTGCTTAACGTCACCCAGCAACACCTTCTCTCTGCCCATACAGGTTAGCACTTCCACGTTAGTCATTCGTCTCGTCCAGGCTATTCTACAGGCACATCTCAAAGGCTTCAATTCATCTCTCTAGTGCCCTCGTTAGCGTCAACCACCAACTAATAGTAGTACCTAAAAACGCTAAAACCAACAGAAATCAAACTAAACAAACACGCCACACATTACAGTTTTGACACAGCCTGTAGTTATACAACTTTTATACGGAAATGAAAAATCAGATAAGATTCCTTGAAGCCGATGGTAGGGAAAAAAAACCCGGAAAAGCTGGAGAAGGAAAATCCAAGGCAAAGACACGGCTTGGCAGTGACTAACTTCGATGATGGATGGGAACCACTATAAAGCCGTCGGTAGTCAAATTTCGGAGTGAAATATTTTTCCCCAAACGTACATAATTTATGTTGATCTTGCTCTGACAGTGGTCGCTTCTAACTCTCCATCTGGACCCGCCATCTCGGAAACTTTAATTTGCTACCGCAGAACAATATTAAGCTTCCGTCTGGTTTACTCTTTCAACGGGAATCTCTCTCGTGGATAATGGCTTGGGTCGTTAGAGAAAGGAAAGAAAAGGACATATTTTCATTAAGACTCCATTTTATATATTTATAAAACGCCTATTTATTTATTTATTTACTTATTAACCGAATCTTAGTTAATAAATCACTGACGTTGTTCCTGTTGGAACTCGTTTTACTGCCATTTTGAGTTTGTTATGTCGGTGTTAAGAAGGATACCGTGGGCACGCAAACTTATATTATTAGTAATTTATACTAAACTTATTTACATAGTTGAGATGTCGGGGGGGGGTTAAAACCAAAATCGGATTGTGAATTTACGATATATCAAATTAACAGTGGTACACCTGGTTTTCCAATTGTTCGAACTCATCGAACCAAAGGCGTCACCTAAACTATTTCACGTCAGAAGAAGGCGAGGTTTAATTAAATACAGACTGTAAGTTTGAAATGCGTGTTTGACACGGGAGCAGAGCTGCACACACGTTTCAACTTGACGTGTGATTATACTCACATTAGGCGGCGCGAAAGGCTTCTCTCGAACCGAAGACTGTTTCACGCTTGAACCTTCTTAAGAGGCTACTAATCAAAGTAAGAAGAAGGTTTTCACTTCACGTAAGACGGTTTAAATTTGCATTAAATAAAAGTTTTGCCAATAGCCCATTCTCGTTATAAATTATATTATAAATTTATAACTTGAGGGCTTAAAGGATGCGAAACACTCTACCGTGAACCAAAATTAATTTAAGATCGTTTGCGGTTGTGTAATTGGAAAAAGGTTTGATGGTATAACACCGGAAGTTGTAACCCAAAAACCACTATCAGATAGGTTTGATTGTATATATATAATTGGTGAGAAGTTTATACTTTTATTCACAGCTTGATTGTGATTTTTTTTTTAATCTACAACCGTAGAGATTGAAGAATGATTGCTGAGAGAACAGGAAACTCGGGAATTCAGGAACACGCTGCAGCCAAGAGCAGACGACGTGATTGTGATTATTATTAAGGGTGAGAGAGAGTCGCTGTGAGAAGACGTGTCAAGAATATTTACACGTATTAGAGGCATTAGCGGTAGAGAGAGCGAGATGCTGAGTTTAATTAATAAATAGTTATGTAAACCAATATGAGTCTGTTTGTTATTCTTCGGATGTGTCCACGTTATCCTATCTTTGAGACAGACATTAATCACGTGACTTAAGTCGAAAGTTAGTTGCATGATAAGGAAACTTGGTTGTATCATGTACAGTGTTAACAAGACAAAAGAACATTCCTCTCTGCATCTCTCCCGGGACTGGGGCTTGAGTTTGAGGCCCCGAAGCCGTTTTTCATGCGACAAAGAAACTTTTTATTTCCAGGACTTCGTTTCTGACAAAACTTTTATCATCCACTCAAGAAGAAATTTTTCAGTCGATTTTGACAGGACGAGACCAAAATGAGATGCGTCTGAAGTTATATCCGTTGTGTGTGGGTTTTGGGTACACGTTCAACTTCTAAACTGGGCCCACAGGTTAATTGAAAGGAAAAGTCACGCAATTTAACCTTTTTGTTTGTCTCTGATTCTTTTAACTGAAATTTATTTTAGAGTCGTGTTGTCGCGAAACGAAATGACAAATTCTGGCACTGATTCCATCGGAAATTGTCAATCAAGTCTCTCCGCCATTTTTATTTCGTACAAAGTTGAACGCAAATACATTTTAGGATTAAAACCAAAATCCTCGGTCAAATCAACGATCATCAATACCTGGTCTTTTCTTTGTTTTCGGATTCGGTTAGTCAGTGTAAGTAATGACTGGGGCAATTTTTAGTATACAGCACTGATCTAGTTTGTATTTTCTTCTCCCTCTCTTCGTTTCTTACCCATCACCCTGTCTTTCTTCCACACAGGTGAAGATTAAAGTTCTATTATAGTTATATATTATAGTAATATATAGTATAATATTAGTAGTATTATAGTAGATTATAGTTAAGTAGAGTTCTTGATAAGTAGATTACAGTTACAAGAGAGCATTATGTACTAAGTTTTCTCTCTCTCTCTTCGTCTCTCTAAAGAATAGATTTATATTATATTGATATATTAAAAACCTTATATCGCCCAGTGGGCATTAACGTATAGATAAATACATAACAAAGGAAGAACAATAGACAAAAACATAACGAAAAGAAAATGTGCAAGTTTTATATAAAAATCATTTTTTTTTCACAAACACCTCACTCGCCCAGCAAGAAGCTTCCTTTACAAAAATATGCACTTTTGTGCATTTCTCTACTTTTTCTAGGCCCCGCAGAAGGGCTCCAAATTTGTCTTCTGCTTGCTCCTCAGTCTCTAGGAATTTCACCCGAAACACCTCGTAGTGTGGGCACTGGAATAGGAAATGTTGAAGTGTCTCTGGAACTCTAAGGTTGCAAACTTCACAGTTCTGTTTTGGGTTCCAAGAGTATACATTTATATTATAGTTATATACTATAGTAATATATGGTGGATTTAATCTCGTTTTCACCCTTAATTTTTAGGTATAACAGGATGCGGGAGGAGGATTCGAACTCACGATCATTGCGTCAAGACAGGAACTTGACCACTACACTACTCCTTCGACATATTATAGTAATATATTGTATAGTATTAGTCGTATTATAGTAGATTATAGTTAAGTAGACTTCTGAATAAGTAGAATATAGTTTTAGAGTGCATTATGTACAAAATTAGGTTTCCTTCGAAAATTGTGCATTACTTATGAAAGATATTTGGTAAATTTTGTATAATGGCGATGAAATGAAATGTTTGTGTATAGTGCATTACTTATGAAATGAGTTTTATATCGAAGTGTGCATTATTTATGAAATTCTAAAAGTTTTTCCGTCCGAAAGTTTCATGTAAATTTTTCGTGTCGGTGCCGGTGGATCTGACTGTTGTGCTGTCTGAACACCAATATTTTAAATTCACAACATATGAACTTCAGTGGTAACCGTCCACATGTGTAAATAGCCGTAATATCGCCAACGACGCATGTGCAGTAATTTCCGAATGTGACGTCACCGGCGTTCAGGCACCACAATGGGGTCATCGGCGGTCAACGGTTGGCGTTTTTATGGCCCCACAGTGGAGGCAACGGACGGCATAGTGTTGACTGTGTCAGAATTGTGAACATTGTAATTCTGAAATGAGTTGGATGACAAAATACCGGAATGGACGGCTGTGCCACTTACAGTCCAGCATTAGTCGGTGTTTCGAGTACCATTGACACTGCTCATTTCCAGAACGTCAGTCCACTCACTTCAATCATTGCTCGTTTCCAACAGTTCCCGACTCAGTTAGCCGTATAGTCCATTTAGAAACAATGCAAAGTAACATTTGACAAAAACTCATTTCACACCAAATGCACAACTCATTCTCTTTCAATTAATTAAAAACAGGTTCTCGACACCGAAGCAGTCAAAAAACAAAAGTGTCTTCCCTTTGAGAAAAAATCTCCAGAGGGGTACCATTTTTTAAAAAAGGATCTCAACGACTCTAGAACATGGACTAGTACAAGCCAAAAGGACTAGACAAACACGAGTTTCAAGTCATAAACAAAGGAGTCTAGGGGCGGATGAGAGAGAGAGAGAACGCCTCAAGCGTGTGAGCATATAAAAGGGAAAATTCGAGGCGGGAAAATAATTTAAAGCCTGGTTTTTGGGATGACGTGGGATGGGACAGAAGGAGGAGGTGATGGCGGTGGAGGAGGCGGGAAAGAAACAAAAACGATTTCGGGTAAACATGTACCGCGCTCCGCAACTTTTCTTTTCAAAATAATCGAACCTCAAGCTATTAAATTTATCACATAACGCAATCAACGAATCCACTTCCGTCAAACGAAATAATAATTGTTTCTCATTTCCCTTTTTGAACACATTCAGTATTATTTAATAACTTCCAATGGAATTATGTATTTAAGGGTGAGGAATTATAACGCCGCTGTCAGGAGAAGAATATAAAATTTTTAACGATTCTAATTAATAATCCATAATAATCTTGACTGGCTAATACGTCAATTTAATTATTTTAGTCTCTTTCCCACCGCCTTCTTTATTCCCAAAGAGAGTATTTATACAGAGTGAGAGTGAAAAGAAAGAACCAAGACCACCGAGTCTCCTAGAGTATTGGAACTAGGCTAATTATATATATTATTAGTGTTGCATTTATCTGGCTCTTTATTTATTTATTTTGCAAACTTATAAATTTGTCTAATAGATTTGTATTTATTTATTTATTTATATTGTTTTTTGTTAAGTATTTGTTTTCGTACATAACAAAGCTTAAAATAGCTTATTTATTTATTTTCTATGTATTTATTTATCAGTCATTTATCTACGTTTATGATTATTTAAATTTTCGTGAATTTGTGATCTATTGTTTATTTATTTATATATTTTTATTTGATTAATATATTTATTTATTTATATATATTATACCTGTATATAATTATATATTTTTATTTATCTATTTACTTATTATCTTACATAGGAAGTGATGTATATTTTACTTATATATGTTGATGTTTTTGATTTATTGTTTATTTATTTAAAAATCATTTATTTTTTGGTTAATATATTTAAGTATTTATTTATATATTATAATTTATAATTATTTATTTTATTTGTCTATGTACTTATTAAGTTACGTTCGTTTATACGCGTTGATGTTATATGTGAACGTTATGTTTATATACTTAAAAAGTTTATTTATATACGTTGATGTGGTGTTTGTTATATCTACCCACCGGTGTATATTGATTGATGTATATGTTACACACTTTATGCGTTCTACTCATTTACATAGTTATACTATACACTCAAGCCTGTTTTTGTGCGAAATAAACTTTTTAATTGTGTTCCGAAAACTATACATTGTAATATCTCGTAACTAGTGCCTCTCATAGCGAGAAATTCGCATAACGAACAATATAAATTGCAAAAATGTCTCTCATAACGAGCAATTTTTGGTATAATGAGGCATGTACATGGGGAATCGCCTGATAGTTTGTTGTATCCTATAGTTCCTGTATAGTTGTCCTGTATAGTATCCTGATAGTTTTCGCATTAATTTATAAGGTAAAAATTGTCTCGCATAACGAGTAAAACTCTTGAACGAATTAAACTCGTTATGAGAGCTTTCACTGTATTTTATAGCTATTCGTGAATTTTTGTGCAATTTTTATGCGGTCCTTATCCACCGTGCAAGAGGACATTATAACGCCCGAAAAGGATACACAGTCCCAAATTAAGTGGATTGAAGAGACAAAAACAATTCCAAATATAAGATATACTGAAATGTAAATTATGTATAGAAATGTCAAGAAAAATGAGCGCTGTCGTTCTGTTAGCCTTTCGAGTTACTTCTACCGAGTGGTGGTACTACACTGACTGAATGTGTCCAGCTGGGTGTATGTTCTATTTATATAATTCCCGCAGATTCTAGTTCTATAATTCCCAGTAATTCTACAGGTCTCATATCAAGGAAGTGTTTCTTTATGACTTGTTTGTCTGATCGTGTCTGAACGTGTGATGTCGTGTCTGATATCAAATTTATACCCCAAAATAATTTTTCTCTTCGTCCTCTTCATTTCTTTAAGATTTTCTTCAGCTTCGGGTTCTCGAGTTAAATTATATCTATTGTTAAACAGAGAGAGAGAGAGAGAGAAATCTTCTGAAACAAATGTAAACAGCAAAGTTTTATCAGTTTTTGGGGGTACAGGGAAAAGAAACTTAAACGACGAAAATGCAAAGTAGATCCTCCTTTGGTTGGAAACTAGACGCGCACCCCCCCGCTGCCACCACCTTCCCTGCCTCCCTCCCCGACAGGAAAAAGTTTTTCGCTGAATGTTTCAGTAAAAATAATTTCAAAGCTTTTTTTAAAGGTTTTCTTGGAAAAGTGTGAAAATAAATAAAAGCGCCGTTCCAGCAGCTCCCAGGTGAAAAAAGTTTAATACCGCACTTTTACCGTTAGAAAAATTAAAAACGGAAATTCCTTTGAGGCATGTGTCTGTTCTAACCGAATTTCTTTTGAAGGAAATCCCGTTTCTGTTGAAATTAAAAAAAAAAATATTTCCTAGAGACAACAGCGAAATGATTTTTGTTAAGAGAAATTTTTAATTTTATTTAATGTCAATCTTTATCTCGTTGCGTGAAATACTTTGAAGTTTTTTAAACGTTTCTTTCGTACTTTAATTGTTTTACATGTTTCCCTTATGAAATCGTCGGTCTTCTTAAAAAATTCTTTTGTGTATTCTGTGCTTGAATCTTCCCATCTGAGTCTTTTCAATTTCTTAATTCGGTCGTGGAACTTAATGAAAATACAATTAGATCAACGAAAATGATCTCTTTACTTTTTGTTCTAGTCTGTTTTGTGGTTTATTCAAAGGTGTACTACGTTGAGAACAAAGGATATGAAGAGGAGATGGCCAACAGCAGACGGTATCGACAGAGAGTTGTGGAGCGTTAACTTGATAATTACACGAACTGGTTTTATAATTAGACTGGTTGGGAGAGTTGTGGAGTAGTGGCCCGATCTGTGGTCTATGGAGAGACTCAAATCTGGTTTCAGTTAACTGAATTTTCGGAAATTCGGTAAGGCCCCATGTTTTGGAAAAGAGCGACAGGACACTAAGACAAGAATTTGGTAAACAATGGAAGACTGGTTCTATCTTGTAAATTGATACAAAAAATAATTGTCCATCATTTATGAAATGAGGTCTTGATAAAAGTGTGCATTATTTTTGAAAGGAAGAGACTTTTGAACAATTAGGTACCTTGATGTCCTGTGGGGGAAAATAGAAGGAAAGCGACACCCCGGAAGACTTCCTCAAGAACCTAAGTTCGGCATGACATCCGACACCCTATTCCTAGCGACAGTATCCAAGGTCACCATAGCCCTGTTGAGACGGCACATGATAATGATGATCATGATGATGTCATATGGGAATGACTGAGACTTATTCTGTACAAAACTACTATTCCGGATGTTGCTGAGACTTAAACCAATCAATCAGGATCTTGAGAAAAGAGAAAAATTTTTGGTTAGAAAAGGAAATTGTAACTATTATATAATAATAATAACGTTAATACAATATTATAATCGTAAATGGGCGTATTAAGTTATGGTGAGCGTTGTGACGTCAATGGCTGACGTCAGAGGGTACGACAGTTTGGTTGTGATGATTGTGACGAGTAGTCGTGTTCGTTATCTCTGAGGAATATATTGAGCAACTGAACAATAAATTGACTCCTTTGTCCTTGAGGATAAGGAGAATCACAGATATTACAATTTATACTAATTACACTAACCAAACTAACAAACCCACTACTATATACTAATATACTACACTGGACTTGTAAGTAGAAAGTGACAAAAGAAACTCGTCCTACGGGTGCTTTTTGTGCGTTTAGAATAATTCCCCAAGAAAATCCTACCTTTTTCAAAAATAATGCACACTCTTTAAGGGTTGATTTCAAAAATATTGCACACAAAAACCCTCTTAAATAGTGACTGACTGACTTCCTGGTAGACTAGAATGAAATTTCTTCTACCAAAACACTTCTTTCCGTCCTTCCTTTCATTTTTATATTAATATCAAATTTGAATATACAGGATATTCTTACAAACTGTTGCCTGATTTTCATATTTCATTATCCCGCAGTCTTCGAATTCGTCGCGGGAAAAGCTATCCGAAGGAAGGATTAGCCAACAGCAAAACCCGCGCTATCAACAGAAACTCATAAAATGAGAAAACGAGAGCCTGTGTAAACACTATAATCAGAGGAATCGAGATTGTGTAATCAGAATTATTTATATTATAAGTCTTTCAAATGTTCTGTAAAGATTTTTATATACAGACAACATCATATTTGAAAATAAATGTTTATGAGACGGAAGCCTAGTCGAAAATCTCTTAAATTAAATCCGGATGGACTTGGCTTTACTTCGGCATTAATCTCGGCTCTACTCTCATTTCCGTTTCCCTTTTACTGTATTAAAGCTCATCGATTTATTCTCTTTCGCCTCTAAAAGTTCTTGATGAGAGGGAAGTACCCAAAAATGGAGAGGAGTCAGAAATCCGATGAAATAATTGAGTGTATATAAAAAAATTAAAGGAAGTGAAAGGGAAAAGTCAAACGGTCGTGAAATTTAATGTCGAAGGCAAGAGAAAACGCCGCCATAAATTAACTGAAATATTTAGTATCTGGTAAAGTGGACTTTAGGTCCGACTAAAACTACCCCCCAACCCTTAAAATGTTTACGGGTAATTGAAAAAAATTATTTTAGGTCTCGAGCACTCCCCGAAGCAAAACTGTTGTAGATTTTCGATTAGGAGAACGTTAATTATTCTCTCGGAATAATGATAACCCAGGTCAGTCCTGAAAAGTTAGCCAATAAACCGGTTCACGTGTTTCTCGAGTGGGTTTTTGGAATGGGGTGAGAAACTTTATAAGTTTTATGAAAGCTCCGAGCATTTGGCCGGTTTCTAAAAAGCTTTAGTCCCCCTCTCCGCCCTCCCGTCTCCCATTAATATAAAAGATGAGCTCGCGTTCCAGAACATATGAAATGTAGTGTGCACACCGTGATAACGGCAATTTACACCGGGTTTCACATTTGGGTGTTAAAATGCAGTCTACAGTTCTGCACTGATTGTGGTTCCTGACACACTTTTATACGTTGTCGTTATTATTAACGAAAAATCCTGTTGGTTGAATAGAGAAAATTTTCAAGAGGGAAATCCTTTCAAATTTTTTTTAAATATCAAAATTCTAATTTTATCAGTGATGGATGGATCATCAATATTAGGGCGTGGTGCAGACATAGCAATAAGACTAAATTGATGGAAGGTTGAACGAAGCTGACAAAAAAATAAATATTTATGTTACCGCTAAAGTGCAAAAACCCATATCACCCAGATAATTTGCAAATTATCTACAGGGAACACCTCAGAGTAAAAAACGTGATCGTTTGCTCGAACGACAGCAATGTTTCTCTACCCTCAAACATGTTACTTATTTATTGGCGAATCGCTTCTATTGTTTCACTTATGTATTTATCTATTGGTTTATTACCTATTAATCCATCATTTAACTGTTTAAGTGTTTATTTATTTTCTGCTTCTTATTTGGTTGTTTACCTACATATTTATCTATTCGTTGTGTACTTATTTGTTTCTTGGTTGCCTATTCATGTACTTGTGCATTTAACTTTTATTATTTATTGTTCAGTTATTTATTTAAGTATTTATCTATTTATCTATGATGTTGTAAAAACCCAAAAAGGGTATACAAATAGAATATATTATTATTATTATTGAAATTAGTCTGACAGCTTCGAGCTTTTTCCCAGGGGAATATGACACTGAGTGTCAAAGCTCTGTTGAAGCCCTTTTTAGGTTGTCGACGATCCTGAGTAAACGTCCTAACTGTTCAGGGCTGTAGCCAGAAGTACCGCTTTCTGAACATTTTTCCAGATTGGATCCTTCAGCTCTCTGCTGGTTTGGAGCAGTTTCTTTGGGATCACTCCAGTGGATCCAATGATGATCGGCACGGTTGTGATAGTATTCATCCGCCACTGTCTCTTTACTTGTAGTTCGAGATCCCGATACTTTGTTGTCTTTTCGGCTTATTATTTTGTTCAAATCAAAATGTGCAAGTTAGTATAATAACGGAATTATATATAGTGTCCGCAAAGTTTGAATTTACCGCCATTTTCACAGTAAATTGACCAGAGGCCATTTTCTCATTTCTCAAAAGTAGCGGGAAGCCTAGTGTAGTGTTTTAAGTTCCTGACTTGGACGTTATGATCGTGAGTTAGAATCCTCCACCCCATCCTGTTATACCCCAAAAATGGGTGAAAATGGGTTAAAACCACAATATACATGAAATTATATTCAGAAATATATAAACTATATTATATTAGACGAAATAACCTATATATATGAAAGTTATACTATAAATATATTAATAGTACCACGACAAAAACAAGGCAAAAAGCACATATTATTAATACAAACAAAAGTACATTATATATTGTATATATATACGGACAGCTGTTTTATAGAATATTTGATAGGAGGCTGGGAGCAATGTTTTCTTAAAGGTAACATATACAATTTAGATAGAGTTTGGAATAAAAATTGTAGGAAGCGGGTAATGAGAAGGAATTCCGTTCCATAAACAATAGTTTGTTCGAGTTAAAAGGAGCTTCACATTGTAAAGCTTTTTCGTGTAGAGCTTCTCGAATTTTCCTTTAGTTGTAAATCAATTTTTTTATTGATCCACACGAATAAATAATAGTTGAAAGCGCTTCTTTGTCTTTTATCAGATCCATTTATAAAAATTTCGAATTTCCATGTTTCCTCCTTTTTATAACCTTCTTCTCTGTCGGCAGATAATTTTTACACCGAAAAAGAATGAGCCCCCGCGCTGTCGTCTTTCTCCCTGTCGTTCCCTTATCCCACGCCCCCCCAGGTCTCGGCTCCCATCTTGCTTTGTAATTATTATTTATTCCGGTCGACAAATTTTAAGCGGAAACAAAGGTAATAAAGAAAACGTTTGTTACGTTGGTATTATTACAATTTTGGGATTTCCCACGACTCTGATGAGAGAGAGAGAGAGAGACTCAGTCGGAAAATAAATTTTATTTTTGTTTATTGAGATTTTCATTGCAACAATGTTTACCGACTTCGAAGTAAAGTAATTAAAAACGGGAGGAGAGCACACAATGGAATGAATTAAAACCGCAGTCATTGATAAGAATTTTAAATCAATTTCCTTTTGTTTTCTATTTTTTTTAAACGCTTTTGATTATCTTTTCCTTCATTTCGCTAACTTTCTTCCACAACGTTCTGTCGAAATGGTGGGAAGGACGACTGTTGTGTGAAAATTTGGTTTTCTTAACTCTCTTCTGTAGACGTATAAATTTTTTGGTTTTTAAAGTGAATTGTAACTAATATATATACTGTGTATATAGACATTCTTTACTACATCACCTACAAAACGCACACCTATACTTATTCAGATGCATATATACACATTTGTCTCTTTCTTATATCATCATGTTCATACTTTCTTTCGGTTTCTCTGAGCTTTTTATTCTCCTGCACCTGATTGGATGAATTAAAACTGTAAAAGTATGGAAGGTATTCATCTTCTACCTTCGTTAGAAGTCTTTCTGGTTTCAATATTTAAATTCATTCATAGCCTTGGTACTCAAGCTTCTTCCTTCTCGGACCAAATTTCCATTGTGACCATTGTGACTGAGCCACAAGACTTACCAGAAAAAAAGATTTTACAAGTCCGCATACAGTCCACCCTCAGGGCATCATCTGTATGTACATCTGTCAGTCTGTTTCTGTATGTATTTTCTGTATATTGCCTCATAAAGATATGTTGAGGTAAACAATACTAGCAGTCTCTGGGTCCAGGCCCGAACATTTTCATACTGGTCAGGCACCATGTTCCAGAGTTTAGGCTTAACAGTGAGCAATCGACCTTTCACAAATTTTCACTCAATCGATTCCCACTGGACCACTGGGCTACTAAGTAGAGCTTTGTGGCCGCAGTTTGAATACCAAGGATTTATAGTATAATAATACAATGGTCTATATATTATATCAAATTAAACATTTTAGCTTGTAGTATAATCAGTATTTTAATTAGATCCCCATTATAATGATTCAATATGATGTAAATAATATATATATTGAATTGTATTTATACACAGACCTCTGGACCCAATATCTTCTTTTAGTCTCACCTTCCTACTATTTCTGCTTCTTTCTTATTTATAATTTCTATTCTTCTAAACTTCTGCTCTCTTCTTCTTTTACTTTTTGTCTTCTTTTACGTTTGTACTGTGATTCTCCATTCCTGTCTACCATTTTTTTCTTTTCTTTTCATTTCTAAAACTGATCATAGTGACTATCTAACCCAAAACAACAATATTCCATCGTTCATCATTAGTCTCCTATTAATTGACGTTCTGTTTTTGTCGCTAATACTAGTTATCCCGAACTTAGTGTTACGAAGACGATGTTAAAACATAAACCCACACTGTAGACTGTCCACGATTAGACTTTCCGTACAGAATTACTGACTTTATCTCCAAAAAATCCAAACGTTCTTTACGTGTTGTAATTTTACAAGAACTTTATTCTACAGAAAATTGGAAATTCCTCTTATAGAAAATAAATTTTGTGAACAGTCACACTGTAATTATAAAATCTTTCTATTCAAAACAGAATGCCCGTCTTTGGGCCACTACCTTGCTGAAGTATTTAATTAAAATTTGAAAGGTTTTTAGACCTAAAAGAACCCCAAATTATATAAATACCAGGAACCTCGTTGATAAATTATAATGCGTAAACCGAGGTTATTGACTTTATAATTTAAAATTAGATAAAACCTACCAAGATATAAACAGTTAAAAATATTTTCTTTGTATATAATATACTATATTAAGCAAATCGCACTTTCTACTCCCGTGAGAACACAATACTTAATATAATTATTAAAATAATATAAAATAATTTATGTACCGAATTGTATTCATACACAAACCTTCTGTCTTAAAAGATTTTTTTAAAAATGGCCTTCTTGTCTGAGAGAATCTTTTTGTTTGAATTTCAATTGATAAAAATTTAATTTCAGCTTTGTTCTGAATTGAAAAGTTTGTAAGCAAATGGCTTGGCTAAGGGAGATAAAAATTCGTTGAATGGAACAGGTTGTTGCTTTGTTTTTATTTATTTTTTCTTTTCTCTCTTTCAGTTTATTTTTTATTTCAAAAAGATGAACTTCTCGTCAGCTAACTCACATTCTTCGACTTGACACTTGGCCCATTGTCAAATTTCTTCTTTTTTGTTTCCTTTTTTTTTAATCCACGTTGAGAACCGTTATTCAACATGGCCGAGGTCTCCTAAAATCGAGGTTGTGAAGGATTTCGTGGAATAAAAAGGGCCCCGAAAAATCGAAACGAGATTACCAGAGGGAAAATTAAAAGAACGATAATTTTGAAAGCGGTTCCTTTTATGTTTCACTTTCCATTCCTTCTTTCTTCTTCCACGTTAGAAATATTACGAAATTACTTTGAAGAATACGAGACAATGGGTAATTTCATTTTCTCTCTCTCTCATTCTCATTCTCTTTTTTAAGTAATTTCCGCGGATAACTTTCGGACATATTTACTTAGGTTTCTATATGCTTTCACAACAGCCTCGGACATGCATGCCTTTTTTTTTCTATTTTCCCTCATTTTGAAAACCTTTGTTGTTTGAAAATAAAAATAAAAAGACAAAAGAAATGAACAACTTTTAGTTTTATACGATCCTCGAGGAAGAAGAAGACAAAAAGGGAGTGAATGAAGTGATGGAAATCGCAAGGAGAGATAGTTTTTTCCTTTTCTTTTGTTTTTGAAATGATTTCATTGCTGACTTCCTTCATTTGGACAATATTTGTTTGGATTTGGAGATATGTACGAAGGACGCGAGGATTTTTATTTTTTGACTGGGGATAAGAAACCAGAACCCGTATCATCAATCTAGGAAAATGTCTCCGGAAATTTTCTTTTTTTTCTTTCTTTAATGAAATTTCACATCAATTAATATTTGGTTGATTTATTAAGGTGAGAATCTGTCGCCTCGTTGACGCCAGTCTGTCTACTTTGTAATCGCTCTGATTTGACAGTGATGGAACATGTAAGAAAGCTTGATTATGCGATTAAGTGACGAGTCGGTTCTTTTGTTGGTTTTCCTTTTAGAAATAATTTATTTCTCGTTTTCAGTAACAAATTTACTTTCTTATTTAGGTGCCATTTTAACACCGAACCTTAAATTGCGCTCCCGAGAAGACCGGGGTTCGGGTTGAAACCTGCGAGCTCTTCTCATGGCCAAGCACTCAGTACTTTTCGACGTCAGAAGTTTTGTCGCAACGGCTTTTCGCGTTATTTCTTAAAACTCAGTGAAAATTGAATTTTAAGATTTGGGGTCATTCATTCACATCAAACATAAAAGTGGTGAGTATTGTGAGTACTCCTACCAACCTATCCCAAACCCCATCCTCACCAAAACGCTTGGAAAACCAGACGGCGATCGGTACGTTTCCTTCTTCTCCATTTCCTTCCCCACAAATCTTCGTCAGCGGACTCAATCCGATGGTTGTGGACGCCTCAACAATCATAAAAATATATACATTTATACACTGGGTTGCTACACCGCGGTCATACAACAAACCGACGTTTCGTTAACTTCTTCGCTTTGGTCGCCATTCGAGTTATAACAACCCAGTGTTTAAGTTTTAAGTCATAAAACTACCTCAGAACTAACCTCATTATTATTAGGCTAATTCGGCCTAATTACAAGTTTTTTTTAATATATAAATTATACAATAAATTAACATAATATCCGATAGTTCGACATAAAACCAGATTATTATAATGATTAATGTATGTGTTAGAATTAATTATGTATTATATTTAATCTATATTATTAGATTAAGGTAATTTATGAGCGGATTAATTTGGAAATATCACCTAATTAGTCTGTAGATTAACTTGATTGACTTGTTTAATGTGCAGAATCAAAAGTTTCTTATTTACGTAATGTGCGCATTAACGTCTTCCGTATAATTAAAGTAATATCGTATATATGTTACGGTCAAAGTGATAAATCGGGCGAATATTTATTTAATTCCTAGCGATTATTCATAGCTTGGTAGATGTGACGAATTACAGAACCGCCTAGCGTATAAAATTCCCAAATTGTGATGGGGAATTTGATAAAAGTTTTCTCAGATTATGAGTTGGAGGTTTTATAAAGAAGGCGGTAAATGTGATAAATATTGTATTTAGTAATTTGTCACATTTACCAAGCTTAGTTCGTGATTCAAGAGATAAAAGCTCGTATAGAACAAACCAGGGGAGTTTTCATTAAAATGAAAAATCTGCTGTGGTCCGGAAACTCTTCCTGCAGATCCTCCGCTGCTACGTGCTTCCTGTGTTTCTATAGGGTAACGAGAATTGGACGCTAACCAGAAGAAGAGGATCGAGGAGTTCGAGATGTGGCTCTACCGCCAAATGTTCAAGATTTCTTGGATCGACAGAATCAAGAACAGCGAGGTCTTACGCCGAATGGGCAAGGAGACAGAAGTTCTCTTTAGCATCAAACGATGAAAACTTCAATCCTTCGGCTACGTGATCAGAAATGAAAAATATCGGATCCTTCGATTAATTATGGAAGGAAAATGGCGGCCTGGTAGGCGAAAGACGTCGTGGCTGAAGAATCCGGTGGTTCCAGTTGGACTCTACATCCCTTTCCGTGCAGCCGCCTCCAAGATAGTGGCCAGCGTGATGATCTCCAATTTCAGTTGTGGAGGAGAACAAGTTGGTGATTATGAATATTCACCGGAAATTATATATTCAATATATTATTATTAAAAGTAAACTGACCTAACCATTAAAAACAAGCAAATTAGAATAAATAAAATTCTACCCAGATCCCCAAAAATATTTTGCTAAAGAACATGTACCTATACTAAGAATATATTAAATTGTGACTAATAAATAAATAAGTAAATAAATAAGAACAAACATATATATTAGGTGTAATGACAGAACCGATATTATTTCTGGTCCACCTAATAAAAATTTGAATTTAGCGGTATAACAGCTAACAGGCTTACCATCACTAACATTACTATTCCTCTTAGTTTTTCTATCTCAAGATTTACTCTCGCTAGTAGACATATTATCATTGTAATATTAACTTTTATAACATCCTGTCATCATCATCATGTGTCGTCTCCGCGTCGAAGGTTGGCAATCAACAGGGCCATGGCGACCTTGGATGCTGCCGCTCGGAATAGGGTGGCGGATGTTCTTTTAGGTTCTTGAGCCACGAAGTTTTCCGTCTTCCAGGGCGTCGCTTTCCTTCCATAATGAGCTGGAGTAGTTTGTATTTGTTATTCCGCAGTATGTGTCTGAAGTATTGCAGTTTCCGGTGCTTAACTTCCTACAGCAACTCCATCCTTTTGCCCATACGGATTAGCATTTTCACGTCATTCGTCTCGTCCAGGCTATTCTAAGCATGCGTCGGTACAGCCACATCTCAAAGGCTTCAATTCATCTCTCTAGGGCCATCGTATAACATCCTTTGATATTTAAAATTATTTAACAACAGAAATCTGTTCAAAACAGACCTGTTGACTTTCAAACCTTGTTAAATAAAAAAAAGGAGAAGAAGGAAAAATTTTTTTCAATTATGGAGATGGAAAACTGAATAAAAAAAAATTTAAAATAAAATGACCTAATCCCTAACACCCTTTATTGGAGGAAATTTGTTCTTAATCCTCTCTTTTCACTTTCCTTTTTTTTACCTCCTCCTCTTCCTCCATTTTATTTATTTATTTTTTATTTTTAATAAGAGAAAAATCCAAAAAGTTTATACATTTGCTCTTTTTTTATTATAATGAAGTTAAGAAATGGTTTGCATTTTTGTATTTCATTTTACATTTAATATAAAACAAAATTTCACATAATTTTTATTTTATTAAATAAGGCATAATTTAATAAGTCTAATAAATTTTCCGCCTTCTTTACTTCGACTACTGCCAAATAAAATCTCAAAAGTATTAAATCAAAAAGTATTGCAGGGAAAGGTATTAAGGTCGCAGTATAACTATTAAGTAGTATGAGTCAGCTTATAATTTGTAGTATTACGGTATTAACCTCTTTTCCTCGTCAAATTTCAAATCTCTTTAATTTAATTTTTGTTTTTTATAATTCGGAATAAATTTTATATAAAGGACGGGACAAAGGGATAAATTTAAATTTTTTAATTTAATCACATGTTTAGAACAGAGGTCGGCAAATAACCATTCATACATAATTGAAATTTAATCGAAGAAACATTTTATACTTGTATATATTTCCTGTTGTAGATATGGCCTTTGAACAGATGGCGAAATGTGTTTGAAGGATGTGGTGATGGGTCATCCTGGCATGATAAATAGGTTTGAGTCAGAGTGTCTTAGAATTTTGATGTGTGCGGGTATAAAAATGAAGTTTATATATACTAGTTGAGTTTTCTGTTTATAATTTTCTGTTTTATTATGAAATTTGGTTATATTAACAGAAAAGGTATCTTAAATGGGTTTTAGGGGTGGACCCAGCCGGGCTACCTGATATTAGAAGAAACGAGGGTAGGTATAGAAACCGGAGAGAGCAGCAAGATACGAGGCCATAATCAGGAAATAAATTCTATAAAAATGCATAAGAGAACTGGATAGCATAGAGAAGAAGGAATCGGAGAGAGGAAAAGAAAGAAATGTTTCGAAGGAAATAGAACAGCACCACCAAGAAGAACAGAGGAAGGCAAAGACTTAATAGAACAACTGGAGAGAAGGGACAGAGATATACAGAGACAAGAACAGTACAATACAACTCTCTCGATACAACCCGACTACAAAAAGTGTTTGGAAGTGAGACCCACGGTGCCTGAGGAGAAACGGACTCAACAAAAAGGCCCAGAGGAGGTGCAATGGGGAGAGGTTTTGGCTAAACCAATCTAATCGTAGATAGCGTGCATTCTGTGATGCCTGTTAAGATATTGTTTGTTCAATTCTGGATGTCGAAAGGCGACGAAATTATGTTGTATTATTATTATTATCACTACTAGTTGAGTTTTTCATTTTTATCCAAATCTTTCAGCCTGTTGTGTACTACCTTTCATAACCTAAACTTTGCTTTAGTAGAAGCACTGTATCTTACGTTAACTACTAGCACTCTTAATAAAACTTGGTATCATACCTATAGAAAGATAATATTTAGCTAATAAATAATACTCCAGGCTTGTACTTAGCAGAGTCACAGCCAAGAAGTAAAGAGTCGCACATTGCTGACCTCTGGTTTAGAAAAAAGTTAAAGATGAACCTCGACATCCGTTAACCTGCTCAAGTTACACCCCATACACGAGCCATATGTTTGAGTTAGAGAGAGAATGGAAAGAAGGTGGTAACGTGGTAACGGTCCGAATTTGTAAACCACAACGGTGGTGTGATGTTTTCAACTGGAAACGAAACTAACAACACAACAAAAGATAGTTTTAATTCCAGTCACATTTTAGTTGGAAAGATTTACGTGTGGCACGTATGAGCATGCATAATAAAACAAAACCAAAATGTTCAGTCAACCGGAGTCGGTTGGTTTACTCGAATTCCCTTCTCCTCGACTAGTGATAAACAGAATTTAAGATTCTTCTTTTTTCTTTCTCTCTCCCCTCACCCCCGCCGCCGCCGCTCCTCCTATGAAGGACTAAATTCATCCAACAAGAGACAAACAATCCTCCTCGAGATTGCAATTAATTTCTAATTCCATATAAACAATTGCAATTTAATTATAGTTAACGACCCCCAGGATGATGAAAGACTTGGTGATATTTCAAGCTCAAGATAAATTTCTACAAAATTACCTTTTCTTTGGTTTATCTTGAGCTTTACAGAATCATTCTTTCTTCCCTTTTTACAGGCAACAGAAATTTTTCTATGCCAGGAGAAATAAAGGAAAAAAGGTTTTTCTATTGTGACTTATGAATGCTACAAACAGATTCCATCAGTAAATACGCAGCGAAAGGCTAATGTTCTCTTTTTTGAATGAGTTCTAGAAAGCCATTCATTTTGGGGTTTCTCAAAAACAAGGGATGGTCCTTTGAGGAATTCGGCTCTAGAGGTTTGATCAAAGTCAATATAGGCTGACCCGGAGTACTTCAAACATTTTTTTCTTCTCCTTTTTTACTTAGAATACTCTTGTCGAGGAGTCTCTTCCCTTCTTCTTTATTGTTTATTGAATTTTATACAATCTGAATTTTCTCTCGTTTTATTTTCTCTCAAAAAGCTTCCTTTGAAAAGTGTCTAACCGAATCTTGTTGGAGTCTCATGTGGTTCTGTTCACTGTAGTGACTGCGCTCACTCTAGCGTAGAACATGTCATTTACTATTTATCGCCAATACTTCGTGAGATGTTATCTAGGGGTAAGCTTGGGATGTGTTGAAGTAGAGTTTTCCTTCCTGACCTCAAAATCCTCAGTTTTATACTGTGGTCCTAATCCCAAACTAACCCATCTCAAAGCTCCAAATTTTGATTTTTTTGTCAGTCATTGAACCCATTTTTCATCCACTCCTTCCGATACATCTTCTATAAAAAGCAATACTTCTGAGTGTATATATGTATAACTCACCCTAATTATTAGACCCCATCCATGGACATTTGTACCTTAGACATGGTACCTTAGGAAACACGGAGAGGTGGACTGGGCAATTACCCAGGTTTTAACTGGACACGGCCCCTTCGGAGGTCTACAGTACCTACAGTTCCTACCTACAGTACCTACAGTTTATTAAAAAAAAGGAAAATCCCTTCTGTGCTGCGAGGGTGTAGAAGACTCACGTCTGGAATGAGTGTCCTCGTTGGCAGGACGAGAGGGCCCATCTCAGACAAAAAAGTAGGCAGAATTGGAAACTGGAGCATAGTGTAGAACATGTTCAATGCCCGATGAAAGCCGAGAAGGCAATTCCGGGCAATAAATAAATAAATAATTATTAGACCAAAAAATAAAGCTATAATATACCATATATACCATTTGTATATTATTAAAGTGTTAGTGACAAATGAGCGTAAATGGCCGTAAGTGGGTGCAAGGGGGCGCACCAAATTATAGTGAGCACTGTGACGTCACAGCGTGTGGTCGTGATAATTATGGCGACTAGTTGTGTGCATTAGTTTTGATAACTTATCGAGTTTTATTCGAGTGACCCATTTTTGTTTATTTGGACTACTCCCAACATAAGTATTGTTTTGTATACATTGTACAACAAGTATATTGTCGGAATCAGGTTGTGAACGAATGATGGATAACACTAATTCCGAACGTATATGTATATCATAACTATAATTTAGAATCAAAATGGAAAATGCAAGGATCCTGACTGGATGAATTTAGCTTCGGTTGTCGGCTGCTTCATTTCACTGTACCCATTCCGGAATGGAATGTGGCGGACACCACAATATTACACTCACATCACACAAATCATTGTTTTTAGTATAAAATTGTATAACAAAGTATACTTTTCCAGTTTATGAGGCTTTTAAAGCCCAGCAACAGTTTCTAACTTCGACTCATCAGGAGTCTTTAATGAATTAAAGTAACAGATGAATAAGTTATTAAGTATATATTATATAATTTTACCTTTGGTACACCTTTTAGTATTTAATAGACCCTTGTTTAGTTTAGTTTGGTTTAGTTTAAGCTACACTCTGCCTTTTAATACCCTTAATACTATATCTGTGGTGGGAAAATGTAAGTCAGATGAAGTTTTGAAAGGTTCTTGATATCAATTTATATTTAGACGAAGTTGTGACCTAACCTTAGTATAATTTATACCTAATGATAGCTTCCACAGTTTTGATTCTCGAATTGAAAGATGTAGAGATTAGTGAAACTTTTCATTTATTTTTTGTAATAAATTCAGCAACAGAGAGAGAGGAGTTCTACATGAGCAATCAATAAATTACCTGTCAGAAGTATAAAGCCATCCATTTAACACTCGACTGTTGAAACGTTATTTTCTATTTGTTATTATGATTTTATGAATGAATAAAAGGAGAAAAAAATAAATAAATAAATAAATGAAAAAATGAACAAGATTTTTTCCCTTTTTACCGAATCGAATTTAAGAGTTCAATGGAAAATGGTAAACATAATGAAATAAAATTGATTGTCGGATGATTTCTTTTTCATCGCAATTTTTCTTTCAGTTTCTTTTTCCCCTTTTTTCATTTGCTGACTTTTGCTGATTTTTTTTTCTTTCTTTAATCAAATGATTCAACACTTAGTGACGTCGTTTTATTTCGCGTTTTTTTAATTTTTTCCCCCCGTTAGAATGACAGTTGAAAGGATGTTACAAATCGATTATATCTAAAAACGAAGATGATTCGTAAATGCATTTCGCTGACTTATTGGATGTGATGTTTGTTAGAAAGTCAGCTAAGAAGGTTTGTTGGTCAAGTTTTAAGCTGAGTATACTAAAAATAATTATGTAATTATTGCGCAACATAACGCAAGACAGCAGAGTTTGTTTGGTTCTTGAGAATGACGACTACAGCGGATGCGTATTAGAACAGGCTATGATAGGATAAAGTCAAAACTAACTTAACCAAAATTGACAGCACGTAGATAGGCTTACAGCGAAACGCCTAAATGACCGAAACCGCAGCAAACGATAAATGAATACCGACTGAAAGCTTTCAATTGGTCACTCCTCTACGGCTGCCAACCTAAACGGATCATTCGCGATTGCCAACTTAAACATTTATGGGAACAAATTTAAAGACTTATATCACCATAACGAACTTATGTCAGCGATTTATTTCAACAGTGCGCCTTAGATTACTACAGAGTAGTAACAATATTATTCGATGACAGTTGTAGCAGTAAAAAATGAAGCCGATTTCATCATCATAATCACGTGTCGTCTCCGTGTCAAAGGTTGGCAATTAACAGGGCGACCTTGGATGCTGCCGCTGTCGTGCTTAATTATTCTCTTAGGTTCTTGAGCCACGAAGTTTTCCGTCTTCCGGGGCGTCGCTTTCTCTCTATTTTCTCCACCATGATGAGCTGGAGTAGTTTGTATTTGTTGTTTCGCAGTACGAGTCCGAAGTATTGTAGTTTCGGCGCTGAAGCCGATTTATTATTCAATAATTACATGCACAACAGAAAAGCTGGTCTGTTCATAAAGTCCAAAACTGATCAGCAGTTAAGCACTAATAAACTCTAAAGAGCGTGAACTTGAACGTCGATTCATCACCCGAACTGATTCGAAACTTTTTAACACGATGAGTCATTCGAAATTATTCTAACACACTTCCTCACTTTCTTGAAAAATTTAGAAAAGTATAACAGAAAGAAGACAAAACAGTAAATCGAACTACCCACAAGAACCGAATAGATGAACCTAAAGATTCTCCTCTACATCCTCGATTCTCTTATAAACTACACGGTGGTAAATGAAACCAGAAAATGTTTTTAGAAAAATCAGAAGGCTGTGTTGTGTAAGTCAAACCCACCCATATTCACACGGCAATGGTGGTTGATGAGAACTTTTGTGTTCGAGACAATCGTCTAAGGCAATGCAAATTTTCTAAACGCACAAATAAAAAGGAGAAATTTAAACCTGACATTGTCATTTCCAGAACTTATCAACAACAACAACAACTGAATATGAAAATTGGAAATGCCACATGTATACTCATTAGCATTTACTAGTATTATTCGTTTCGTACTCGAGCTTTCGGTGAGAAAGGTAAGACTAGGATTTTGGTTTCTCAACATTTCTATTACGTATTCACAATGAAGTTTACTATCTCGCGTAAATTCATACTTTGAGAATTAGTTTAGTACAAATTTGTTACAAAAATCTGACGCGATTGCTTTTCATTAACAAAATACGATGGTGAATTGGATCAAAAATATTCGCACGATTCTCTCAATCTATAGTATATACAGAATACACCCATACCTCAATTTACGGCTTAGATAGGTTTCAGGAAACTTGGCCGTAAAGCGAAAAGCTGTATAGGGAAACAATTATTCTAACACAAATTCATACAGATTCAATGGGATCGGTTCCAAATTTGTTACAAATGTAACATGGCTTGTCATTCAAAATGCATTTTATCTCGTTTAAATCAAAAATACATACATAACCAGTACATAATTTGTACATAAAATTAAAACAGACTCCAAAAACCGACAATAATCTATAAACAAAAATGAAACAACTTCATGTGACATAAAATATGTGTATGTATACATATATAAATTTTAAAAAATGGCTTTAATCTGAAGACGATGAAGAAATGGTAACCTACAGATCACTGTCGTAATCATTTTTCGCTGGTAAGGATGGCTCTGGCTTAAAAAAATTGTCCAACATTGTTGGTCTTGCCTTCTTGTCTATTTCTTCAGTAGTTTCCAACAGCTAATGGCTGAGTTACTTTCTCGCGAAACTTTAGCGCTACGTTCGACATCAGGATCGTTTTCAAGGAGGATGTTTATTCCTTGTTCGAAATAAAAAGCTTTCGACAATTTTTTTGATGTTAGCTGTTTAGATACAACAGGCTCTGTCTCTTCACCAAATACCAGTTCCGCTTGCAACCGAAAGAGCTCCTCATATGAAAGAGGTTCCCTATCAGCTTTAATAGATCAAGCACATCACGTTCGTTCAAACCTTCAAAGCCGAGATCATGTTCTAGATCCAAAATGTTTTGCCTAATTTCAGGAAGGAAATTAACTTCTGCACTTTTGACACATTTTGGCCGTTATAGAGAAACATTTTAGGCCGTAAATCGAAAACGTGCATAATTGAAGAAGGCCGTTATAGCGAAATACCGTATAAAGAACGGCCCTATAGCGAGGTATGAGTGTATTTTTGGTTTTAACTTATTAGTCCTCCAGTCAATTTGTTAAATTTGTTTTTATAATGGGTCATTTATATAAATGGTTAACATTCACGTACTGAGAATGTTCATTTTGAGTTTAAAAATTGTTCTCAATGCACATTAAAATTATATTAGCTCCACGTGTTGAAAATTGTTTCGGCTGAAAATTTAATACAAACATTTCTAATTTTAGAAAATTATTATCATGATACCTTCATCTAATTTTATCTGTTAACGAAATTGAAAATCAAAAAAGATTTGAAACTGTATCTTAATAATTCAAAAGCATCCCTCCTCGACGAACAACGACATCATCGACGTCTCAAGAGACACAAACCTTTAGACTGCATGACATGCTTCCCTTAACCTCAATCTTCTACTCCTTCTCTACCTTTTCAGTTTTATTAATTCCGTTTCTCTTGTTTTCCTTTCTACTACTTCACACTTTCTATAATTTGGCTATATCGCCATTTTCTTTTCTTTTTCTGAGTTTTTTAGTTTGTTCTCTGAGACAAAGGTTGGTGAAGTGCGACTTTTTATTCAATGGCTGTGGCTCTTCGAAAAATGTTTAGTGCAGGACCGGAGTGTTATTTATTAACTAAATATTATCTTTATATAAGTATGATACTAAGTTTTATTTATGTGTCGTTACTTATGCTTAGAGCTTATTCGGAGCTTCCATGAACTGTATACCACTGTTTTATGCTTGGAGATACAGTGTTTAGCAAAAGCAAGCTCGAGAGCAGGGGTCGGCAAACTATGACCCATGGGTCACCCATTTGGTAGTTTTAAGTGACCCACTTTAGTTCGGAAAATAAAGTATAAGATATACAAAAATTTTTTTCTTTTTCCCAAAAAATTTCTGTCGAAAAGTTATGAACCCACCAAATTTGAATCCAGTATAACAAACAAAAGTATCAGTTAAAGCTCCACCCCCTGACTGGATATGGAATCGGCCGATAGTATGCGAAATGCAGCGACATTGTCCTGTCGCTGTTGTAATACGAAAATTTCTCTGACCCAAACGTCTCTTTAATACTCGCTTTTTGGTTGATTTTGACCCGCAACCAAAAAGGTTGTCGACCCCTGCAGCATTTTGTTAAAAATGTCACAGCAAAGCTTGTTCGCACAGAAAACCTTCAAAAATGGCTCTTTACATAAGTTAAATATCTCTTTCAATAAATTTCAATTGTATATACTTTATATTTGACTTTTTCGAATGAAGAACTTGCCGATCGCTAGGCTAAGACACTCCTCTACTCCTTAGATAAAACTCCTCAAAGTGAGACCAAATCCTTGCTGTCCTCAACTTGGGGACAGGTGATAGTTAACTGGGAGATAATATATAAAAATATAATAGTGAATAAATATACAAAACACAAATATTGTATTTAGTACTAGAAGTTATCCTTTTAAAAAGTTTCGAAAGAATTCTAGAAATCAGTTTTTGTAATTAAAGACGTACAGTTTGGAATATGCAATGGAAGCGGTTCATTCACAGCTTCCACGAACTGTATACCACTGTTTTCACTCACCTCTCTAGCCTATTAAAAATGTTATTAAACAATTTATGACTGGTTGTAGGAGTGTTGAAACAGTTTTTTTGTTTTACTGTTATGGCGTACCTTTCACATCCCTATCTTCTTTTATGCTCGCTCAAACACCTTTGCTATAATTTACCGAATGAGTTTTTGAGTGTTTACACCTCACACAACATAAATCCTCCTCATCTATTACCACTAATAAATATCGGCTCTGAAATTTCGAGTCTGGTTTTGAGACCCGCCGAAACAAAGCTCAGAAAAGTTTTTCACTTATTAAACTTTAGTAAAAGCTCAAAGCTCTTCTCTCAAAGGGTGATGTCTTGACACTCTCAGTCAAAATCCTTGCTCCCAAGTTTGATATAATTTTCATCCGAGGTTCTTGCTCTCTTTGTTGCTGTCGTCGTTAAGTCTTATCGATGAAATCAGTTGTCATGTTTTGTACCTGAATCTACTAAAAAAAATGGAGTTAGACCACTTTCAAACTACATGGTTCAATTATTTAACTGACTTTTGAAACTTATGTGTCAAGAATCATCGTATTTGCTAGTTTAAACCTGAAATGCTTTTTGATAAATAAAGTGAAGTTAGTCCACTTTCAAAATAAACAGTCGAGATCTGGAACAAACTTTTGACTCGAGTTTACCTGCTTGTTGCGGCAGGGAGCAACTTGCGGGTGCTGGTTCTCGATTCTAGCAGCGAGAGTAATGAGACGGCCGAGAACAATTACCCTGAGTTCGTCCCTGCTAAAAGGGGGAAAGGACGGGTAGAGAAAGGATCTCCTGAGCAGCTTACACTTATGATGAGGACCACGTCAAATGAGATGACGCGATGGTGTACTTACTCGACAGGTACGAATTTTTATGGGAAAGGAGTCGACCAGTTGATATCACTAAGTCTTTCCGTCCACCTTAACATCTCTAAAATTTTTATGTCCCCATACATACTTTTTATACAATTTTTTATACAGTATATAAAAATATATTTGACAAATCAACGATTAATTGACTGACACTTATTTCAAATTGACACCAACTGAATGATGTGGACCCTACAGAAGTTGGGTTGGGCCAATTAGGTGCGAACAACAGCGTTTAGCGAGTTTTAAAACGTCAGGATTTCCCCTCGACAGGGAATACCTGACTATTTTGATAACGGCAAACGAAATTATACCTAATAGTTATCTACAGCATTTCCCTAAGAATCTGCTGTTTTGTTAAATTTGTCACCGATATCTAGCATTGAATTTAAATAGCCCAAAGGGTTACCAATAGGGTAAAGGGGACAAAGTCGCGTGGAGCCCATTTTTAAATTGCCCCTCTCCCCGCGGGTGCCAAGTTGAAACACTAGTCCATCTAGTCTAGAGAGATACTATCAATGACTGTGAAAGACTATATCGAACCTGCAAGCACACAGCTCGCACGGCCAACGTTTTGGCGTATTTTCTCGACTCAATTCAGCAATTGGCGCAAACACTGCTGATTATCTAGGGAAGGCACATATTCACGGATTTTAGTATATATTAATGAAACAAGGACAAAAAAATTTTTTTTATTATTAATTTTCAATTCTCCTAATGGCTTTAGTTGAGATTTGGGACTCGGGAGATAAAAACAAAAATAAATAATTTTTTTTAATTTCGCACAAAAACTTTTTTTGTTCACTCCCAAACCCTTTTTCTCCTTTTTTATTAAGTTTTGAAATATCTTTAAAAGACAGGATGAAAAATTTATTTAAAATATAAAAAAATAACTTTCACGAGACAAAAGTAATAAATGATTTTTAATAATTGGGACGTAAAAATCTGCAGACTTGGAGAGATAAAAATTTTTATTTTATTTTTATTTTTTATTTTCTCTAGAGCCAGAGAATAAAAACTTATTTACTCTAGTTACCTTTATTATTATTTTAACAACTTTCCCTGCAGTTGAAATAGGTTTTAATTTCACCATTTCCGGCAGAATGCTTTTTAGACTTTTCTAGTTCCTCTCGGACTAGTAAACACTATCCCATAGGTGGGGAATCTGCGGTCTCCGCTAGGTTCTTGTGCGGCCCTATGAAGGAAACTCACATCACTGTGCAGTATTTATGAAAGAATTTACTCTTGAAAATATTTATTAACATTATTCAAGCTTTACTTTAACTCTACTTCTTCCCTCTATCCTATCTTCATATTCTTCTTCTTTTCCTTCCTCTCTATCTCCTTTCTCTGATCCCCTCTTAACCTATTCTTCTTCTTCTTCCTACTACCACACTATCTTTCATCCCTACTCTTATCCCAACCTTAGACAGCCCTTCCAGTCGCATCCTATTATCCTACTTCTGGGGTTGAGACACTGGTCTACTCCCTGAATATAAAGCCCCTTAAGCCAGACCAACTACAAAATGTCTCGCTTAGAGACAGACAGTTGACATGGGGGAGAAAAAAGAAAAAAACATTATTCAAGAGTATGATTCTCAGTAAGTGTGCATTATTTATGGAATGAGTCCTTTTTTAAACGTGTCATAAAAATAACTCTTTCTAAAGGTGTGCAATATTTTTGAAAAATTTGTTCTTAAAAGAGCATCAATTTTGTAGTAAATTATTGATGAACTGTGCAGTTTATGACTGTCACATGACTGTGCAATATTTATGAAAGAAAGACATGACTGTGCAATATGAAAGAAGACCACATGACTGTGCAATATTTATGAAAAGAAGACCACATGACTGTGCAATATTTATGAAAGGAAGTCACATGACTGTGCAATATTTATGAAGAAGATCACATGACTGTGCAATATTTATGAAAGGAAGACACATGACTGTGCAATATTTATGAAAGAAGACCACATGACTGTGCAATATTTATGAAAGAAGACCACATGACTGTGCAATATTTATGAAAGAAAGTCACATGACTGTGCAATATTTATGAAAGAAACCACATGACTCTGCAGTATTTATAAAAGAAATTATTCATGAAAATATGTATAATTATTAATTAAGAGAAGAATTTTCAGTAGGTGTGCATTATTTATGGAACGAGTCCTTTGCAAACGTGTGTCATTAAAATATTCATGAAAATAGTTCTTCTTAAAGTGCCATCACCGTCAAACAGAAAACAAAGCCAAATAAGTCACTAACTTAGTGAATAAAAATAATTTTTTATAATATATTATTTTATATGTATATTATATTTAAAATTTTGTAGTATTATATTTTATCTATATAATGCAATAAATAGTTAAATCTATAATAATTTCACAAAAGTCACTTTCTTAGGTCAATCAGCTTATGCGGCCTCTCTTATTGCTGCCTAATTTAAATGTGGCCTCTAATTGTAAAAAGGTTCGCCACCTCTGCACTATCCATTTGTATGTGTGCGCATGATCAAATTATTTGAGCTTTCAAAGCACAAACTTAAAAATACTGAAATTTGATTCAAACACTTCACATCGGAGTTAGTGCAGACTGTAACAATCTTAATCAGATACTTATGTCTTTGTCTAGTAGTTTCAAGCTGGTTAAATAAGAAGAATTTAGTGTTCGCGAGACAGATTATTCCCTTCTTCATTTTTCCGAAATTTTTAACTTATTGTCTTCTTATATTAACTTTGTTTAGTAAATCTTCCTTTATCCGATCCTGAGGCTGAATTTCTGGTTTGTTCTCTACATAAAACCCCTCGAAGCTAGACTTGTTATCTCGGATTTGAAAGGGTAACTGTGGAATAAAAAGTCTAGTAAAATTGTTTCTTCTTTATCAGTTAATAATATATATTCGTATGAGCTAATAATATACTGTGTGTGTAGAGTTTATAATAATATACTTTAATAATAATGGTCTATATCAACCCTCAGGGGACTATGACAACCTGCAAGGGGTCTACGACAGCGAAAAAAAAATTTAGGGGTCCACGATAGTTGATCTCAACATACACTGATAGCACCTATTTACTTACATTATACAAGTATCTTATAGTATAAAGACTTATACATTATTTATAAAAGTACGTATGAAGCAGAAAATTTACTTCACTACAGTAAGAAATTTACAAAAACCAATATCAGGTTGTAGGAGGTCTACCCAAAACCGAAAAACATGGCAAAGGGTCTACGACATAGAAAAGTTTGGGAACCGCTGCTGAACAATACAAAATTGAAATTTATACCAAGAGACATTTTATACTTATATATACTTTTATTTAAGACCCATTTTTAAGCCTTGTTTTAGTAGAAACTTTTTAAACAAAATAACTAGGATTAGAAGTGAAGAGACAAGTGCGATGGAGGATTGATACAGAATGGTGACAATGATGAATATATTTGTTTTATATATATATTCATGTACTCATATTAATATATAAAATTTATACACTTTCAAAAAAGAATTCATTCCAAAATGAAACCATCACTTCAAAATCAATCCATTAACACTACCAACAGGACCTTGTCACCCGCCTGCACGTGGTGAATACCCCCTCACTGTCTAGCCTCTCTTTCTTTTCTTCTGCCTGCTTTTGCTTTCCTTCTCTGCACTGTCTATCTTTCACTCTCTCTGTACCCCAATTTTCTGTCTCTTGTCCCTCTACCCGTCTTTTAACCCCATTAAAAGAGGTAGCGGGGCTTAGTGCGTAAAATTCCCCACACTCTGGATCATCTTCCCAGATTCCTCCCACCAGACAGAACCTTTGGAAGGTTCCTCCACTTCCTCTAAAAGGAAAACCACTGTACTAATTAATTCTAATTTCTAAATAATTTATCTCATAAGTAATGCACACTCTGATGAAGGTTTATTTCATAAATAATGCACGCTTTAAACTTGTTTACAACAGATGGATGTTTGATACAGAATGGTGACAATGATGAATATATATATTTTTTATTATATATGAATATATACTCTATATATTCATATTATATACAGATATATACACTTTCAAAAGAAAATATACTCCAAACATGAAGCCATCACCTCACGATCAATCCAATTTTACACTTTTCTAAATAAGTTATTTCATAAATAACGCACACACTCTGATGAAGGTTTATTTCATAAATAATGCACACTTGAAAGTTGTTTACACGCCTCAAAAGGTAAGTTACAGAAACCGTCACAATAAAAAGAAAAAAAAATTCTCAGAATAGTGAACCGTCGTCCGAACCATCTTCTAAAATGTTCATTGCTGACATGTTCGTCATACAACCTGTTCGTTAACCACTCACCCACTCCGCAAATTTTTACTAAAAACTTTCTAAAGCTTGAACGGTCGCAAAAAGAACTCAGGCACTTTAAAGCCTGTCATGTATAACCCAGTAATGTTCTTAAACAGTTAGTAACTTGTGACTATCAGAAGCTTGAAACTTTCGAAAGGCATTTCCTCCATTTTGGAACCACTTACCTCTTTAATATAAGTTCTCGTAAGTGAGTAAGTATACTATAAGAAAAAGTGTCAAGTCAGTGCTCTCAAAAAGGAAATTTTTCATTTTTTGAAAACTTTAATTAGAGCCATTTTTGGAGCGAACAGGGAAACGCCTTAACTCGAAAGTAAGAAGTTTTTATTTTAATTAAAACTTTTTAAAAAGCTTTGATTTATTTCGATCTTTATTTTTCGGGAACCGAGGAGAGGATGGGGGCGGGGGCAGGAGCCTCCATAGTCATTCGGACAAGTATTATTGTTTGACAGTTTGTAATGAACGACAAAACGTGTAAATAAAAAACTTCAAATGAACAGCCAACTTTCGTTTACACTTTCGCCCCCAATCCTCTCTTCTATCCCCCAAACCACCCCTTAACCTCCTCTCTTCAGTTCTGCTTAAGATTTGAGCTAAATTTGAGCTAATCCGGTGACTTGAAGACCGGAAAACTAGTTTTCGAAAGTTGGAACATGGTTGAGGCCCATTTCTCCTTCTCCTCCACCTTTTTTTTGTGTCAGTTTTGGAGGGTAGTAGTGAGAGAGTGGGTGTGGGAGGCTGGAGGAGGATTCTGGGTTAGGTAACATGAAACTCGGTTCAACGATCGTAACAGCCGGTAATTTTAGGATGACCGTAACGTTGTTTTTCATTTATTTATCTCTTATTTTGCACATGATTCCAGCTCAACAAAGTTAATATTCTCGCCTAGACAAACCGCCCCCCGGAAATAATTATTTCGCTGCTGTGAATGAAATTTGCATTACATTAGCGAGGGAAAAGCATTTTGTCCGGAAAAATGGAAAATTTTACACACGGTTTTATCTTCAAAGTCGATAAGACAGGAGTTGATGAATTTTGTCCCGCAATGTTCAATATCACCCCTGGGTGGGTGGTGGGAAGTCACTCGGTTTCCAAATAACTGTTTCGAATTGAAACTCCTCCCTTTTAAAACGACAAGCCTAACACACAAATTAGGTGACACGAAAGGGAGGGAAATCGTGAATAAATACGGAAAACCGTCGAAATAAGTTTTTCCTCCTCTCCCGCAAACCCAAAGTCCCTTTTTCAGAATCGTTCCAAAATCCATTGAACTTGGAACGAGAACAATAACGAAAGGATAAAGAGAAGGACGCCCTGGAGAAAAGTTTCGAGTTGGGGATGTTTTCAAACTACTTGAACAACACAATGGATATTGCCATTTAAAGTCAGAGAAGTCAGTTATTTGAAAAAAAAGGAAAATTATTCCCAGACAAACGGAAATACTTTCCACCATGCAGGACACGAAGCAATTTTTCTTTTTTAAATAGCACGGCACGTGGCAGTTCCAGCGAAATAAGGGAAAACGTAACGTGCTTCCGTAGGAGATTTTGTGTAAATGATGACTCTTGATTTCCACTCTTGTTTAATTTGAGTGTGATTAATTTTAGGCCTATTTCATAATTTTTGCTGAAAATTACCGAGAAGAGAGTCGAGAGAAGGAGGAAGCACCCAAAGAAGCCATAAAATTAATTAAGTAGGGGCTAGTTAGAGAATTTTTGAAGCCTGAAAAATTCTGACCAGACCCATCAGACAGAATTACTCTTCTGAGACCATGACCTCGTAACTGAGGCTTGAAAAATTTCAGATGTAAATTTATAACACTTCAAAAGACTTAACGTCGGAAAATTTTAGTTAGTTATTGATAAGGTTGAGGAGTCTGGTTTCCAAAAGCTTCCAGAGCTGTTGCTCAACTGATTTCCCGATGTAACAAAACGTTTATTTTATTAAACTTCATCAATTTATCGATATTTATTATATAAGTCAGAGATTCCCAAACTTTTTTGTGACCCCTTGCCATATTTTTCGGTTTTGGGTAGGCCCCAACTCACCTGATATTGATTTTTGTCAATTTCTCACTGTAGTGAAGTAAATTTTTGACTTCATTCGTACTTTTATAAATAATGTATATCTCTTTATATTATAAAATAGTATAATGTAAGTAAATAGGTACTATCAGTGTATGTTGAGATCAGCTATCGTGGACTCCCATTTTCATTTCATGAAATGGCTGACGTAGACCCCTTGGAAGTTGTCATAGACCCCTGAGGGTTGATATAGACCACTTTGAGAGTCACTGATTTAAATAATTTAAAAGGCTCCGATCCCAAACCCATAATTAACTTAACAATATTTTCGTTTACTATATCTCTCCTTACGCAGATACACCTTGTCCTCCTAATAATCCTCTCATCTTTTACCTCATTCTTTGAAATCTTTTATAACTTGGATGACCCATACCCATCAAAGTTATCGACTATATCAGTGATTCTCAACCACTGTAATATTATTAAATTATATCATTTAAATTTTATTATTAGCTTGTAATTAATCCCTTAATAAACGTTTAGTTATTATTGTAGTATATATTAGTTTATTTCGTATATTTAAAATTTTTGTCATAAACTATTTATGCAGTGTGTTGTAGTAAGTAAATAATTTTTATCTTTTCTTTGTGTGCCGCCAAATTTTGAAATCGTTAAATATGTGCCGCAACAAAAAAAAGGTTGAGAATCACTGGACTATATTATTAATCAATAAAAAATTTACTATCAAAAACCTTAATAGTATCACTGAATTTAAAAATCCAAGTAACAAAACAAACATGTTCAAGAAAATGATTTCCCTCTTCATAGATAACTTCCTAACACACAATATATACATATAAACAGAAATTTTAATATATCCGAAAATAACTTATCTATAGATATGAATTAGTGATTCCCAAAGTGGTTCATATTGACCCCTGACAACCTGGAAGGGGTCTAAGTCAGCGAAAAAAATTTAGGGGTCATGAAATGAAATTGGGGCTCCACGATAGTAGTCCTCAACATACACTAATAGCACCTACTTACTTACATTATACTATTTTTTAATATAGAGACATATATATTATTTATAAAAGTACCTATGAAGCGAAAAATTTACTTGACTACAGTGAGAAATTTACAAAAATCAGGTAAGTAGGGGGTCTACCCAAAACCGAAAAACATGGCGAAGGGGTCTACAACACCAAAAATTTTGGGTCCTCTGATCTAAATAAAAAATGAAACCAAAATTGAAGACACAATCACAACTCTGAATATTTATTTTAAAAAATTTTAATATTTGTATATAAATTATTTATATAGATAATATTTTTGTTCTCAAATTAATTATTTTAAAGCTCCAAATAAAATTGGGGATGTAAACACACATAACTCATTATATAATTAAATTTATGGACTAGTGATACTTGATACTAACTAAAACGTCATTCTATAATGATAGTCTTTTTCATATTGTATAGTCTTCTACCCTTTCAGACCAACATCCAGTTTGAAAGTATATTTTGTGGGGGTTAAGCTATATATATAGCAAAAGTTCCTATTTAATTAATTAATAAAAGCAATAAGTATTATTTATTAATTAATTTGTTGGCTTCTTAATTTAGTCAAATTATTAAGTTTTATGGGGAAATGAAAACCCTCAAAATTTGAGGTTGTGATAAAATATTTACTAAAAACGGTTTAAAAATATTTTCAATATCAGTCATGAAAAATATAAATAAATATTATAAACCTAAATTCAAATAACCTTTGAGGCTTGTAAATAAATATTTGAATAAGAAAAATTATTTAAACTTACCTCTATTAACTATCACTAACAAAATGGTGGAGATGAGGAAACTGGTTGTAAATATTCAGCAACAATTCAATAATTCACCAAAACTTTTTAAAATAAATATTAATCACGATCACAATCACCGGGAAAAATTTTTTTGTTTTCTCCAAACACAAAATTGACTTTAAAAAAAAAATGGCACCGAAATAAAATAAAAATTGTTTTCACACCACTTAAAATAAATAAATAAATAATAAATAAAAGGTTTTAGAAATTATAAAAGAAATATAAACAATGTTTCGAAAGTTCGAGTTTACCAATAACTCGAAACGAGCGAACGGTAGAGTTTGTCTTCGCGGCCTGAGGTTTTCCACGGGACTGGAGTTTTCCAGGAAAATGACGGAGCTGAACGTGTCATTCCGTCTTCTCCTCCTGATATTTGCTTCGTTCCAAACTCCCGATTCCTTTTTTTGAACTCCGTTCGATTAATTATTAATTTTAATTTAATTAATCTACGAAATGTGCGGAGGGTTAATTAATGTGTTACATATCCGATTTCAATTAAATGAATTTTCCCAGTCGGGAAATTCGGGAAAAGTGGAGAACAAAAATTTTTCAAAATTAAACTTATTCCATAATAATTACCATCATTGTTTTTAAAAGTTCCAGTTTTCAAAATCCAGTATAAATAAATTTTGATATTTTATGAATTTTCTCCCGAGTTTTCCTCCCCCATCCCTTTTCTAGTCCATTTCCGCGTTTAAATGAAGCACATTTAAAATTTTCATTTCCGCTTCAAATTTTTTCCCGTCAGCAAAACTCAAAAACGTTGGCGTGAAAATTTTCCCTTTTTTCGGAAAATATCCTGGGAAATCGTTTTGGCTCGCTAACGGTCCTTTAATTTGAAACTCGCGACTTTTTCAAGTTTTGTTCTGCCTCTTGTTTTATATTTGTCGGCACGAGAAACAAGAAAACTTTTTAATTTAACGCTAGATTTATGAGATGAGTGGCAATTCAAAACTTAAATAATATTCATTAAATAAATTTGTTTTGTTTTTATTTAGAGTTTGTGTGTAAACGTTAAGTTCTTTTTTTATTATAAACCTCTCATACAATTATTTCCCAAGTTTATGTGTTTTATGAGTCAAACCAGCTCACTCCACTGGGAAGTATATGAAACAATAGTATAGACCAATGATATAAACCTAAAGAAACAACAAGACAGCAGGAGACTAACCCAAATATGTACTGCTTATGAAATAAATTGATTTAAAAAGTGTGCATTACATATGAAATAATTCCCTCTAGATCAGTGATTCCCAAAGTGGTCTATATAGACACACAGAAGCCTATGACAACCTGCAAGAGTCTAAGTTTATAATAATATACTTAGGAATTTGTTGGTGAATACGATAAGTAACTAATTTAAGAAATCATTCTGAGCTAAGAAATATTTATTTGGTAGACCGACAAGCTATAAACCAGTGGTTCCAAAGTGGTCTATATCGAACCATAGGGGTCTATGACAACTTGCAAGGGGTCTAAGTCACCCAAAAAAAATTTAGGGCTTCATAAAATGAAAATGGGAGACCACGATAGATGATCTCAACATACACTAATAGTACCTATTTACTTACATTATACTACTTATAATATAAAGATATACATTATTTATAAAAGTACTTCACTACAGTGAGAAATTTACAAAAATCAATGTCAGGTAAGTAGGGGGTCTACCCAAATCCTCAAAGGGGTCAACGACATAATAAAGTTTGGGAACCTCTGCTCTAGATCCTAAAATTGTGAATCATCAATGAAATTAGGTCTCAATTTATATGTGATGTATGATGTTAACGATAAATATACAAACATGATGTGTACCTATATATCAGAACAGATAAGTTCAATTTCTGATTTTTAATCTCAACGAAAATTTAAAAATAATTTTATTTTATTGTCTTACCATTCATACATAAAATATTTTTAATCTTAACAAATTAATCTGTTAATTTTATAGTCTTTCATAGCTCAAACTTGTCAGCAAGTTTAAATAAAACAATTAATAAAAAATTTGTATGTTGAAAGGCTCACATTTGACATTCAAAACAGAGCTAATACATAACGACTAAGAAATATTTGCTTTAAAGATCTTAAAACTTGATTTCAAAATATCTGACAAAAGCAATTTGTTAAAATTACATTAAAGTAAAACACTGGTTGAGGTGTCTAAATGATTATGAAGGGATCCTAGTAATAGGGATATTAAGGTTATTGCATATTTATGTTTAAAAAATTTGCAAGTTCTAATTCAATTTTTTATAAACATGTTTAAGCAACAAAAATTTTATTAATGTATTAGTACAAAAATACAGTTAAGATAAATTTTAATTATTAAACTTATAGTAACAGTGAGGAGTCTTGAATATGTTAATACAAGCAATTATTTTTTAATACATACATCTAAATAATGAAATGGTGATTTCGAAACAATCATTTGACATCCTAATTTAATACAGGTTTAAGCAAACCTTTATAAGATGATCATAAAACATTACAGCCAATTAGGATGAACTTTAAATCACTCCAACAGGAGCAGGTACATCTGGAAGTACTAAGTCACTAAATATATCACTAACAGTAAAAATTTTGCCTTTACATCTTGTACTTGTAGTCTTTTTGGGAATTTCAATATCACTACAAGGAACCACCAATGGAGGTTTTAAAACAGGCATTCTCACCTGTTTAACTGATTTAACTAAATTTTCAATTTGACTCTTAGATAATTTATACTCGCGAAAAAGTTCTGTTACATCAGACTGTTCGGCTTGTTCACACAAGCTATGATTGTGAGTTTCAAACAATTCATTAACGGTTGGATCATGATAAACCGATTCACTGGCTGCAGGTTTGAAAAGTTTTTCACATTTCGTTGACCAATTTGTTTTCCCAACTGAATTTTCATCCTGAGGTCTCGGAGATGATGCAGAAACCTTGCCTTGAGATTGAGATTTTACGAAAGCGTTCGTATTTGTAATACTGGTATTAGCCGGTCTGGAATGAATTGTGTTTTGAACATCACCAAGAGCGTTTGATTTAAGTCTAGCCAATCCCTTCCGTTCTGAATTCAATAGCGGATGTTTTCGAATGCTGGGAATATTCTCAGCTTCCCTTAATCTATTTTCGCTGAACATATTGATGAAACAGAAAACAGAAACTTGTACACAAACAAAAATTCAATTCTTAAAATTGACCAGTACTTTGAGAGAAACGGAAATGCATGTTTTATCTCTGTGCTCAGTTTCAGCTCTGAATAGTTGCGCCCTCTATTAAAAGAAACCGGAAGTAGATGTTCAACCAATTTGTCTCCTAATTTTTTATTTATTTTTTATAATTAATTATTATTCTGCCAACAATTTTACATCTACTAATATTGCCCAGTGCTTTAAACGCTATTTATTACATAATTACCAGTTTTAATTTGTTAGCCCCCATGTTCCCCAATACCGCTAACAACAACACTTGACATATTGAAACTTGATTGATTAAATTCTTTTCCAATTTATAGTCAAAGATTTACAGAATTTTCCATTAAAATCCGAGTGATTATAAAGTAATAGTATATCTTTCTTTTATGAAAACTTAAATTTTTTGGTTTTGTTTTATAATTTATTTTTTAAGTGGCGATATGCAAAATCACAACAGCCCTTTCAACTATAAATTGTAACCAAATATTTCGCCAAAACAAGATTAGAGTCTTGTTAATTTCATTTTTAAATATAACAAGACTTTGATTTAAAAGGATTTATGAACAATATCGACTTAATATATATAAATAACTTTGAACTTTGATTTTTGGACGATTGACGAGTCTAAGAAAAGGGCCCCGAAAAAAATGGGAAAAATTTTACTAATGATTATTTTCTTCTTCAAGTCCAAAAAGCCTCTCACAGTGTTCTAACTGCTAATTTCTTTTACTTAAACTTAAATAAGTTAATAATTTAATGAATAAATAAATAAAATAAAATAAAAAAAAAGAGAAATATTTTGGGTGATTTAAATATTATTTCCTTTGACCCCCAGTAGAGGACGCTGCTACAAATCCACTCAGTTTGCAATGTCTTGAACGTAGACCATGTTTACGTGAAGGAAAAAAAAAATAAAGAAAAAAAAAGTTAAAATTAAATGGCTATGAGAGAACATTGAACTTTGCAATAAAATCTACCTTTACAGTAGTTATTTGAAATTTTATGAGTGCAAAAGTGGTATTTATTTAAAACTTATTAGTATTAGTTAAAGACCAGTGGTTTTATTTTGTGTTTTCCATTGTGTCTACTTAAATAAAATGGAAAGAAGAATAAAATTGAAAACACTCAATAGTCATATCACTTGCAAAATTTGTAGGGGTTATCTCATTGATGCGACTACTGTAACGGAATGCCTGCACACTTGTGAGTATGACGAAGATTTATTACGGGGTTTTTGTTTTATTTTATTTAATAAAATATTTTCTTGGTCACATTCATTTTTTCCAATAAATTCCTTTTTCTATTTTTTTCAGTTTGCAAGAGCTGTCTAGTGAAGCATTTAGAAGAAAACAATACATGTCCAACATGTAATATTGTAATCCATCAATCCCACCCATTACAGTATATTAGTTTTGATAGAACAATGCAAGATATAGTTTATAAGTTAGTTCCTCACTTACAGCAAAGTAAGTGTTGACAATGTTTTAATAAAACTGTTTTGTTGATGAAAATACTTTGTAGACAATACTAATTTAATTTTTAAACATTTTTTTAGATGAGATTAAGCGAGAAAGAGAATTTTACAGACTAAGAGGATTACCTTGTCCAAAAGATGTACCTATAGCTGGCTCTGAGTCAGAAGAAAAATCCATAATGGATGCGCATGCTGAATCTGATTATCATAGGCATGAAGAACAAGTCCATTTGGAAATGGTGATTGGTGAAAATATGAAAAGTTTACCTAGAAAGTTCATCAGATGTTCATCACAAGCAACGATTACACATATAAAGAAATATATAGCAAAAAAAGTTTGGTCTCCTGAGAAATATAGTAATGTGAGTCTTATTAATCAAACATCACCTGAGATGTAAGGTCATTAATACTGTTCAGATGTAGATAACACATTTCTTCTCATTTTCAGATTGATATTTTGTGTAACGGAGAACTCTTAGGAAAGGATCACACTCTCAAGTTTGTGTATGTGACACGTTGGAGATTAAAGGATCCTCCTATGAAATTAGAATATCGAAGGACAATTGATATTTAAATGGGAGTTGATGAACTGCTATATAAAATTTGTGAAGTTGCAAGTAAATTTAAGCACTCTTGTGAGCCTAAGTTTATTGATGTCAAAAGTCTAGTTGAGAACTAGAGGACACAGCTGGGTGGGTCTTGAAGAAATACATCCTCTCTTGGTACATAGTCCCAAGTCATGTTGAGAAAAATTGGGGTCATACCCAAAACTGTGAACGCCATAATGGCGAAGAAAATTAATGTATAACTTCCACAGCCCACAGAAAACAAAATGTGATTTGGGGCTTAATCAAAAAAGAAAATCGAATCGCTTCATTTAAGTTATTAACACTATGACGTCTGCTGGCCCCACTGTGGGGCCATAAAAACGCCAACCGTTGACCGCCGGTGACGTCACATTCGGAAATTATTGCGCATGCGTCGCTGACGATCTTATACTGTGGACGATTACCACTACAAGTTCCTATGTAGTGAATTTGAAATATTAGTACTCAGGCAACACAAGTCAGATCCACCGGCACCGAAACGAAAAAACTTACGAGACTTGCGGACGTCTTAGTGTTAATATGTAATATATAAATAGTTGATAATGAAAACTTTAGAAATTAGTTTATAATTCTGAACATGTCTGGTATCTTTTAACTTATTTTTTACTGAACTTACCACTGACTAGGTTCAGGTGTTACTGTAGAATATTTTGTATATAATGTGTTTTAGCATTGTAATAAAAATTTTTTTTATAAATTTGGTTTGGTTTATTTCCTCATTCCAACACCGATGAAAAGGTTCTTAATAGATTCAACTAAGGACTAGATATCTTTAAACCAGTGATTCCCAAAGTGGTCTATATCGACTCTCAGAAGTCTATGACAACCTGCAAGGGGTATACTTTAGCCAAAAACAAATTTAGGGGTCCATGAAATGAAAATGAAGGTCTCAACATACACTGATAGTACCTATTTACTTACATTATACTATCCTATAATATGGAGACATGTACATTACTTATAAAAGTACCTATGAAGTAAAAATTTACTTCACTAGAGAAATTTACAAAAATCAGGTAAATGGGGGGTCTATCCAAAATCGAAAAACATGGCAGGGGGTCTACGACAGAAAAAGTTTGGGAACCTCTGCTTTAAACAATTATTTAATGAAGACTTGGGTTCATAAAGAGACGCCAAATTCACCCTTGGGAATAACAGTACATGAGTTTGAACTGTTATTTGACCACTCAACGAAACTTCTTTTCGCAGGGGTGTCAAACTCGCGGCCTAAGATGAACCTTTTTGCGGCCCAGTCAATATATCCAACGCAAAGTAAAAATGTGAAATAGAAACGAAATCAACATATAAAATTATATTATACTTAAATTATACACTATACGGACTATTTTAAACAATAATTTAACTTCATATATGTTTATTATTCAAAATAAAAATATTTGTTTCTATAAACAATAATTTTTTTGGGGCCCACTTAACGTTGGAAATTGTTCATTTCACCCAAGTTAGCTTTTGAGTTTGACATCCCTCTCTTTGGGTAGTTATGAGAACATGAAAAGTTTATGCTATCTAAAATTTCAGTTTTGTAAAAATCTATCAATTAAATAAATAAACCATTTCTCAGCAAATCAAACCCCAGTTCATAGGCTTTGAATGGTGGTGGGATAAGGAAAAATTTATAAAGTATTTATACTCAAAAACAATTTATTATAATTCTCAATAACTACTTTCTATTTATTTTTTCTGTAGAAAAAAATAAATTTTCACTTCGCAAAAGAGTTTTATTCAAAACTAGGTACTTGAGTTAGTCAGACATAATAAAACTTAACAAAGAAAACTTTATAAAAATTTCAAAATGGAGAATTTCAACTTCGTCTCGATCCCAAAACTAACTGAACGTTCCTTCCCAAGCATCTTCTTTTGTTTCGCTTCCAATCTCTTTTTCTCTGAAAGTCAAATATAAATAAGTATCATTGAATTGAATGACTGGGATTTCGCAAGAGATGTGAACAAAAGAAATTAAGATACAATACCCCTCGCTTTCGTCAGAAGTTTCCTTTCGGCTTCTCTCTCTTCCCTCGAAGTGTTTAGCCTCACACCTAAAGCTCCGGTGACCAATCTCCTGGCCAATGCGGGACACGTGTCCGGTCTTGGTTTATAAGGCAAAAGAAACTCTGCGGAACGACGAGCTTTCATTTTCGAGAGGGCAGTGCCCTCTTTCAACAATCGCGTTTTCACGAACGGATGATATAAGGACAGAACTTGTGTCACTGCAACAAAAAAATTTTTTTTTCATTTTATATTTCCAATATGGCGTCCTACATTTTCATGGCCTGAAAACGAGCCAATTTGACACATCAAAATTGAAACCAGTATAAACAAAAGACCTGTTTATCAAACAGAGACCTCGTTTCAAAAATAATGCACAATACTTTCTGTTTCATTAAGTAACTGATTCTCCGACTTTAAAGCTCCACTTCCTCCATCAAAAACCAAATCCAGGAAATAAATTTAATGTGAATTAAAACATTATCCAATTTCCGAGGTAAGAAAACTAATAAATTTTTATTTGAGGAAATAAGTAATTAATGAAAATCAAACTGAAACGAAGGAAAAATCTCCGCTGCACTGGGTGAAAGTACTCTCATTAATTTTAAAACAACTAATTAAAATTAACGTAACCTTGTTGAAATAAATAATTCGGGCCTTTGATACTAATCAACAGCCCCATTTTCCCTTTTTGTTGGTATCTCTTATTCGTTTATGTTACCGCAAATCTGTAGATTAACAGTTACAAGTGCTGGATTAGGGGCTTCTTAACATTTCATCTAGCTGGTGTGCACATTAACATTTTTGTTGAATTTTAAAAGTTTGAACCTCTCATCTCCTTGCTTCCACTAATTTGACTCTAACACCCGAGTTCCCAAGTCCAATCTCCTCCCTGTAGATAAGCTAAAGAGATAGCCACCGAGTGACACCCCTGCAAGTTTCTACTAATCCGCTAATTATAAGTGGAAACTGTTTCCTTTTGTTTCCCTCTACTGTCTATACCTGTCCTATTTCTATTCCAACCTTCCTCATCCGTTGACCCCATTCCTTTCCCACCTACTTCCGTTCTCTCTTTAGTCCAGGTTTCACCTGACGATGCCCACAGCTATCGAATTGGACGAAACGTTGGTTTCTTCTTCAAAATGTAACAACCCAGTTTATACTATTTTTAGTTTCAAGTTTGACTGAAATTGTATTGTTTGACCCAAAGGTTTAATATGCACACCGCTTATGAAATGATCAGTCAAAAGCTGTTAATGTGTCCAGTAGCCAGCTAAACTGCAGATTAACCGGAAAATAATGTCGGTTACACAAATATACGCTATGGTAAAAGTGATAAATCAGACGAATATATACATACTCATACTAAATATGAAAAATTACTGTTAATTAATCACATTCACCGGCTAGTTTATAAAATATCCAAGTCACAACCCGAGCAAACTTTTACATAACCTTCCCAATACAAACTGAAGATTTTATATATCAGCCGGTAAATGTGATGAATATTCAGTAATTCGTCACACTACCCAAGCTTAATTGGTGATTAAGAATAATAGCCGGAAATTAGACATATTCGACCGATTTATCACTTTTACCGTAACATATACACGATATTATTTTCCGGTCCACATAATATTTGGGTGATGTGAATATTGCCGACTGGTTCCGTGTCGTTAAAATTTTTAAATTTGTTTCTACTATTTCGTTTCATGTATTAATACTATTCTGATTCTATATATATCGAAAAATAAATAATTTATACTAATTAAAAGGTTCTCAAAGATCTCATCTTCACTTTGACGAATTTTTGGTAGAGGATCTTGCACATTGGCTAGTTAAGTGAAACAATTTTAAGCACTTTAACGGATGGGCCTAGTTAATGTGAACATTAAATGGTATCTATACTAGCGGTAACATACATAAAAATTGAGTCTTAATAATTTTAACCCATTTGTACTGAAATTTATTATTGTCTGTGATACTGAATTTCTTTAATAATATCAAAATCAGTTTTGTGTTGGAATATTGCTGAGTCAAACAGACTCACATCGCTAAAAATAGCTACACGCCAGGCATTCGTAATGTTTACCGTTCAGATCATTGAGACCAACTGTTATCTAACTGAATATTACCTACTGCTGAACTGCTGAATATCCCTAATGCGTGTGTGTCATCGACCCACTTGATTTCGAATCCGGAGTTTTTAAACTGTGAGAAAACCGTCATGAGATCCTGAATTTGAAATTCCGGCGGGAAATTGTAGATTTCGACGACGTGCGGAAATTCATCTCCGACACTGTCCAAAGTCTTATTTTTGAACTTTTTGTATTTCGATTTGGGTTTTTCGATGGTCACTTCCCCGACCGCGCTCGTCAACTGTTCCAACAGTGACGGATCAAGGCACTCTCCCGTGTCATCGAACATGGATTCCCAATCGCACTCATCCGGATTCAGAATCCCAGAACTCGATCTCTTATCACAACTGTTACTATTACCGTTATCACTAACTCTTTCCCGCGAATTTTTGTCCGAATCCGAACTGGCACTATCATTCTTACTATTGACCGGATTTGAATTTTCCCAAATTTGACTAGAATTTTCCAAACCCGAATTGTTATTAAGGCCCGAAGATTCGTTTCGAATATCTTCTATGGTAACTTCAGGTTCCTTTATTTGTTCAGATTCTAAATTCTGAGCTCGGACGTCAGTCGACTCGTCAACCTCATCAACCTCAATCTTATGTGAACACTCATTCTGAGGACTGACTTCCTCCTCTTCTTCCTCCTCCTCACTAACTTCTGGCTCCGAATTTTTTACAGACTTTTCCTCGAAGTCGTGACAAATCGATATTTTCGTATCACCACTACTAACATTATTGGTATTATTGCTATTATTACAAGAAGTATTGGCAGAGCGGCGATGCTTAGGCACGTATACCTGTATGTCGGGCCTCCTCTGTCTATTCTGAACGCCTATGACTTTCATACCTTCTTCCGATTTACTTTCCACCGACTCGTTTTTTCTGTTTGTACTTTCGACATTCTTACACTTAGGAACTTTATTTTGAGCGCGAATTGACGTTATTGCATTCCGAAACACTGAGATTCCCTCTGTCTCGCTTTTCCTTCCACCCAGACTCCCTGTATCCTTTCCATCTCCCGCGCATTTCAATTTACTTTTCTCCGGCGAGGAACCGCCGACGGTTTCCCGCGCCTGGATACTAGGTAAACTGGCATTTTGTTCGAGTTTCCTTGCTGCCGGAGGACGATAAATGCTGACGGACGGCATGGTGCGAACCCTTTTGTTTCTCTTGGCACTTTGTGGAGAATTCGTCTCGATGTCGTTTGCTGAATGATCCGAAATAAATTTAGTTTCTCTAACAATCTTGGTTGGTGGTGCAGGAGCTACGGGATCCCTTTAACAAAAAACAAAACAAAATTTTGACTTTGAGCCAACAAAAATTCACTTAATTTCAGAGAGAGAGTGAGAGAGGCCATCATCAATAAGATGGGTGTCTTGGTGATCGTGAAATGTTATTGACCCGATAAGAACTACTTTTATGTTCAGGTACTCGATCCGATAGTCCTTCTGCCCACTCCACTTCGAAACCGTTTATGAAAGTTATATCACTTCACTTTTTAGCAGTAATAAGTAAAAGTGAATTTAATTTAGAGCTCATTAAGTCTCATTTTAGTATTAAATTTTATTTTACCTCAACACTTCCTCAATTTTTTATCATTTTCATAGATCGAAACTTTAAGGAAAATGACTGCACTGGACAGTGAACAGTGGATTCGACAACTTTTATTTTATAAAAGTCGTTTGATAGCTACCCAAACCCTTTTCCCCAAACTTATCTTTTCAACTTTTTAAATCTCTCAATACTGTTAAATATAATTAGTAATTAGCCCACCACAGTTAGAAATTTTTTTGTGGTGGTGTAGAAGCTAAAAAAAAAAATTAGTAAGCTCTCAATAAGCAGATTTGTTAGCACAGGTTCATGAGGGAAACCTGATTTCACAAGTCTTTCTACACCAAGAACAATGTCCAAACTAACTCATAAGTAAAATCATGATTACATAATCATGTCATAACTTAGTAACCAAGTTGAATAAACTTATTGATATTCAGCTGAGAGACGCATACGTGATTGTTTGTGTGTGCTTGCTTGTTGTGTATAACTCAAGAGCTTCAACCAACCTTTGCCTCCAAATTAGCTAACTAACATGAGATAAGAAAAACTGTCTGTCTATCTGCGTCTGGAGTATCTTCCATAATCAATTATTCGCCAGTTAACAAACTCAGCAATGTTAATATAATGAAGTGAGAGGTCTTCTAAGCATCCAAAATTAGTTAAAAATTTTAAATAAGCAAGTACATGAACATGTGGACTTTTAAATTGTTGTAGTGAAGTGTGCATTATTTATGAAATACCCAACAAAATACTGTTCCATTTTGAAATCAGCTGAACCTGTACAGAAAATATTTTTCACAGAAGTAAGCACCCCCCATGTGGATGATTCTGATGTCAGCACTTACTAGTTATCATCACTCGAATGTGTTAAATTATCGTTTGTGTCATCTGTGTTCTTCCACAAAACACTTAAAATGCATCATATTTATTACTAATATTCACTCAAAACCCAAACACCCCCATTCATAAATAATGCACACTTTCAGGAGAAGTCCACCCCATTAAGCTTACTTTTAAGAACAACTCATTCCGCAAAATCATCAAAAGTTTAATGAAAAATACATTTCAAAACTAATGCACACTTTAATTTGATAAACATTACACGCTCTCATGAACATATCATTTCAAAAATAACGCACACTTTTACACGAGCTTCATTTTACAACACACATTTCAATGAGAATTCAATTCCGTCGGTTCTGCGTCTCACTCGCCACTACTTCCCATTCTAGAAACCAATCCACCGTGTTATGCGAGGGTTACATCACCAGCTTAACAAATCCACTTCCTTTTTCGTTTCTTGATATTCGAAAAAAAATAAGAAAACTAAAATTATCAACGATAATAATAAACAAACTCCTTACTTAAAATCTTTTTCGAAACACACGACCGTTCGTCTCTCTTCTCCTTCTCCGATAGAAAACGATTTCAAATCTTTGAATTCACTTTCGATGAGCTGATGAATCAAAAATCTTCGAAAATTATTAAACGGAGGAAAGACTAAAACTCTGAAAGAGAAAAAAAACGCGAGTGAGATGAATAACAACACCAACAACAACAACGACGAGACGGGAAAAGAAACGGTGGTGCACTAGTAACGGGATTCCCACATATTATGTCATGTTTCTAACCGATAGTTAACTAACTGGCACACTAACCACACTAATACCACCATCGTAACTAACTTATTAATAATTCAGTAAGAAAATATTATTTTTTGAAAATTGATATGCGTAACATAAAATAAGAACCGAAACCGTTACACCAAATAATTCAATAGTGATGATGATGATGATGGTACCAACAAGCCAAAGATTGGCCGTTAGGATACGTGCTAACCGAAAGATTAGTTGAAATTGCTTGCGTGAGATTCACTTTTGTTTTTGTTTTTCATTTTTTTTGTTGATTCACAAGACGTGACACCGTTGATATGTGAAGTGAGTTAAAGTGTGTCACATCGAATGGTATCAATTAACATGCTACTAAAAAATTTGTTAATTAATCCTCAGGTGTTAGTTTAAGACTAAGCCTTTGTTTGAGTTCTTTAACAGTCTGTACATGCATCGTGTCGATTAAAGCCCAAAACAAAAATTTGCTTTGTTCACTTTCACAATAGTCTTTCCCTCCTCCTCGTTGAGTTTTGATCCAGTTTAGGTAAACCAGAAAATAATGTCGGTTCTCGAGGTTAGAACCCATGCTACGGTAACAGTGATAAATCAACCGAATACAAATAATTCCCAGCGATTATTCATAATCACCACCTAACCCTGGTAAAGGTGACGAATTACTGAATATTTATCAAATTTACCGGCTAGTTTATAGTATATTGTACTCGTGATATGAGCAAACTTTGAATCAATCCCCAAATTCAAGTTTGGGATTAAATAAAGCCGGAAAATGTGATTAGTTGGCGATTTTGAATAATCGCCAGGAGTTAATATACACTTCCCCAATAATCACTTTTACCGTCATATATACTTCCCACATATCACATTTTCTGGCTAGTTTACTAAACCTCAAGCTTGTGATGGGGAATTCAATCAAAGTTTGCTCATATTACGAGTTGAATATCTTATAAACTACCCGGTAAATGTGATAAATATTCATTAACTGTTCCCATTAATCAAATTCAGTGATGTTTATGAATAATCGCCGGGGATATATATTGTCCCGATTAATCACTTTTACCGTAACATATATTTCTCACATTTACTGGCTAGTTTATAAAATTTCCGACTCGAAATGGAGAATTTAATAAAAGTTTGCAACGATGCTTCGCTTCTGTTACTTCTGATGTATCCGCAGCTTCTTGTTGACATGTTCGTTCACTCTTACTGGCGAGCATAGCTGTCAGAAAAGTGACAGAAGCCAAGGATGTGAGCAAACTTTGATAGATGTAATAAACTAACCGGTAAATGTGATAAATATTCATCAATTTGTCTCTTTATCAATTGAAAAATTGAATTAATATATAATCGCCTGATTTATCACTTTTACCGTAACATACATACGATATATCGGGTTCACATAATATTCAGGACCTTTGACCAATCAACCGCAGGCCTCACCATATTTAAATAAAAAAATAAATTCTTACTTCACCAAATCCTAACCAAAAAATTTTTCTTTAAACCGAAATACCACTTCCGGTCATCCAAACAAATCTCTCATCAGAAGAACACCCCCCCGAAACACAAATCCACTCGGATTTTTATAAAAGATCAAAAAGTCGAAACAGATTTTCGAAAATACCGCGATAAAAACAACAACAATGAAAACCGCGACGAACGCATTACACAAAACCGTATAAAAAAAATCCGTACTGACTTGACTTCAGGAAGGAATTAAAATCAACTGAGCAGGAAAGATTAAACAACTCTTGAAGATTTGACATAACACACATTCGATTATGCAGTCACCGCTATTAAATCGAATCAAAAACTACGGCTTTCACTTTCATTGCTTAAGACCAGTTCCTTCACCTGAATTCTATTTAGATTTGATGAACCCACGTTTACCTTATCCAACTGTCTGAAAATCTCAAATCTTTGAAACATAACTCAGAAAACACTTCAGGTGATCTTGTATTGCACTTCCTTTTTCCCTCCCAATTTTTTTTCTTCTTTTTTATTTCTTTCCTCCACTGATTTCGTCAAAATTTTGACTTTTTCTAATGTCAACCAAAAATTTCTGTCCAATTCCAAATTTGTTTTGACCTTTGAGGTGTTTGTCAACCACTCCATCTATTTGTGTCTTGATGTCAACATTTTGGGAAATCACTCCTATTAGCTAAACACCTTTCATCCGCCCCTGAGGGTAGTCATTCCCCAAAATACAACCCTGCACACCTACAACCCACTCCTTACCCCACATTTGGGGACAGCCAGCATCTCCCCCAAATCTAAGTGAGTCGTTTTGGCTCAAACAACACAACCCAATATACCCCAAAATAAATTTAAATCAATATACCAGCAGCACATCTCAAAACGCTTTCTTCATACACAAACACACCTCGTTTCATAAGTAATGCACACTTTTTATATATATCACTCTCCTAATCGCACTAGATTTATAAACAACCTTAAAAACAAACAGACAAATCAGTTTTCACTTGAGTCAGAATAACTCAATTCACCACAACTATGTTAGACTATACCGCAATTAATGCTCGGGACGATTGTATAACAAAAAGACATTTTAAAACCTAGTCATAAATTACTACGGATTTAATTTTAAAATGATCACAACAATGATTGACAAATCAGACATGAGTAGGAGTTGTAAGAAGACAAAACAAAATTTTCTTACAGTTAATGCTGAGTCATCCAAATTTAAATGAGAAAGGGAATAAAAATAAAATATCATTTCGCGCATTAAACTTATCAACTGAGTCAAACTGGCTCAGTTACTTTTTGAATATTTTATCATGTTTATTAGATGTCTATTTTTAGTACCTTCAGAAAATTGTTTCAAAACGAAATTGTGCACTATTTATGAAATGAAAACGTTATGTATGTTTCTTTTAATTATGTATTTAACAAACCGGTTAATCCTTAATAATTTTCTTTTGCCCATACACTTTTGTTGCATGAGTCAAACTGACTCAGTTCAGTATAAATGACTACAAACTCGACAACAGCAAATCTGAGTTTTTAAATTGGGATGTGATTTTTGAACGAGTTGGATTTTGATCCCACCCTTCATCCGAAGGTCATCCCACCTTCATTAGTCATATACTTTGATGAGTCAAACACAGTCCTGTCACAAGGGTGTAATTTATGAAGGGGTGGATTAATTTACCTCCTTTTTTATCAAACAATATTTAATTTAGCACCATTCTGACATAATTGTCTCCAGATTTGCCTTAAACATTTGCATTATACTTACAATTTGTATGAGAAACATTTCTATAAAATGAATTTCGATTCCACTTAAAAATATTTTTAAATACCAGAAAAATCATTTTCGAATATTAAGCTTACCACTTAGCCTCCCTTTTTTAATTTAAAAATTGCAAAATGTCCCCCCACCAAAGAAACAAACAGTTTCACAACAAAAGCTTAAAACTGGTCAGCAAAAAATAATTTTATAAAGTGAACTATACAAGCCTAAATTATATTTTAAGCAAAACAATTTTCCAGATGGGCTCCCAGAGATACTTTTATTTAAAAGGAGTTAAGGAACACAACTTGATATAACCTTAACACAAATTGCTTATTACCTTAAGGTATGAAAACACAACCTTGACATTTTCAAATGGAAAACTGGTACATGACATAAGGAGAACGAGAAATAATCTTTCAGATTATCAAACATCAAGTAAAAACTAATAACAAATGAATGACAATTTAGATTAAATAAATTAATTTAAAAATTAAACAGTAATTTACCTCAAAATTTTTCTTTTACAATCTATAACATCTCCACAATTCAATACAATACTAATTTAATTTATTTGGAATTGTGTTTATGGAAAATTTAAAACAAAAGTTTCCAAACACAATCCACCGACACACGAGAATTTGAATAAGAAAAGTTAAAGACCGCAGAAATAACAACGACAACTCGAGGAAAGAGCACAGGTGAGCTTTTAAAATATAAATAAGGTCAAACACTCGTCGAAAACATTCTGGGAGATTAAAATCATTTCGGAAGAACGTCAAGGTCGCTTAACAATTGTAAAACAAACGTAAAAAAATTGTTTACTGTTCAACACGTACCTTTTATTGCATTGATTTTCTGTGAAAATCTTAATATCCGCTTCGACATCCTCAACAAAATCAATATCGTGAAGAGTCAAACGACTCTTAAAACCGAAACTCTCCAGTTTGTCAGTTTATGTGTTTATTGCATAATTTTTTCTCATAATTAAAATCTCACTTTCTTGAAAATCGCCATTATTATGTGAGAAGTAGTGCGTCATTGTTGTCTGGTTCACAAGCGACGTTGCCAGATTTCCAACAGTGAAAATGGCGCCTTTTAGCGTTTTAAATGAAATCCTTGGTCACAACTAAAATTTGCTCGTTTTAATTTATTTCTTTTTTTGTATTCCATCCTTTGTACCTCTAGTCACATCCGTCATCATATTTCTGAGACTAAGACACTAGTCTGCTCTCTAGATAAGAGCTCCTAAGTCAGACTAACCACTTAATGTCTCGCTTAGACAGATGGCAGTTAACACGGTGTAACCAAAATTTTTCTTTTTTTAGTAATTAACGGTCTTATTTGTAAGAATTTAATTAATTAATAAAATCACCATGCCAAAAATATTCCATGACAGCGTGAAATGACTTAATGAGTTACCTAAAGAGATGTTTCCTCTTATCAGTCCTTAATCTTGGCGTATAATTATTAATAATTTTTAATTTTAGTTTCAAGTTTAGATTGTATCATTAATTTTAAGTTAAAACATGTTTTCAAACCGGAAAGATGTTTCAAATCGTTTAGTTTAAATTGTTAAAAAAGAGGGAATGTTTGAAAAAGAAAAGCATTCCATAGATCTGACTTCCAACTAAGTTTTGTCTATCCATAAACACTTATAAAAATATTTAAACAAAGAGTATATTAAGTATAACTCAGAGTGGGCTACATGAATCCCTTGAAAGTTGTAATTTCAGTAAAATTTTTATGTTAAAAAAGATGAATAAAGGACATAAAAAATAATAAAGTTTAATTATTTATAAATTTTATTAAACCACAATCTTTTCGATAATTGTGTTCATCATTGTAAAACTGTAATGTATCCAACAGATTAAATATACAAAATAACAAAAACCATTTATAGTGACACCATTCCTTGATACTAATATTTCCCTCCTTTCTTTTTCTTCTTTTGTTGAAATTTTCTTTTTTGTTGTCTAGGTCCTTGCCCTTCAGCGATCGGACTATTAGGATTTTGTGTAGTTTTGGAACCAAAATTTGGTATTTTACTAACATCACTACAAAGAAAAATTGAAATAAGTGTGTGAGTATGATATAATAAAGCAATATATTGTAGGATTGTTATTTTTAAACCAAACAACTTACTATAGGTCACTTGCGCCTGTAGCAGCTCCTTGGGTTCCCTTTCCAACATCTTTACTTCTCCTGTCTTTTTTCCTTTTCCACCCTGTTCTTTGATGTCGAGGGAGCCACCTCTCAGGATCAGGCATAACTCCAGGTTCATAATTTTTAGGTAGTTTACCCTTCCGCTTTTTAGTTTTCTTTTCTTCTGTATCAATTCATCACCGCCTGGCGTTCTATTAAAACAAAAATTTCAAAATTTAATGCCCAATCAAAAGACAGCTGAAAGAAATTGCTGAAATGAGTTCTTCTTACCCCGGTTTTGGTGATGCTTCTACTTTAGTAACCTTTTTCAATACTTTCGTTCCCATCATCCAGTTTGAATTTTCTAATAGATCCACATCGATGGAACCAGATAATTTTAACTGTGGTAATTGTTTGCTCAAATTCTGAGCTTTCACTGAATCGAACTGAGCATAAGCGATAACCAATTGAGCCAAAGTTTTATTGTCACCCGGATTCAACCGTAGTAATTCTTCTAAACTGTTAGCAGCAACCTGAGGTTCTCCACTTCTTAAATGAAAATCAGCGGCCTGTCTCCAAAGGGCACTCAGGTCTCCTTGATTCGACTGTTTATTATTTTTATACCAGTCCACAGCATTTTTAAATATTTCAGCCGCTTTTGAATGGTTGTTTTCAGACAAGTAAAGTGTAACTAAGGCACTTATAACGCCTGGTCGGATTCCGTTTTCACCTAACGATTCTAATATTTTACAAGCCTCCATTTTGTCACCCTGAAACGTTTGGTTTATTATCAAAAACCATTTTATCTATATTCTGTTCATAATATAAATACTTAATTTTAATAAATAGTACTTACAGCACTAAGCAACAGTTGAACACAAGCAAGCTTCATTTCTAATTCCCATTCTTTATGAGAGTCTGCAAATTTGACTAACAAACTTGCTGCCTCATTTATTTTATTATCCCTGAATAATTGGACCGCTTGAATTAAGGCCGCATCAGCAGCACATTCGGGATATGTTTCACTTAAACGCTGACATAAATTCCTTCCATGTTCAATTTGATTGGTGTAAACTGTCAAAAGGCATTGATTAAAGGCAATGTTCTTTTTCTGCAAGGTTGTTAACTTATGCTCAACACCATCAGCCATTGTATTCTTCATCTTCTTCTTTGAATCAAATAGATTTTGATCTCTGTTAATTGTGACTGAATTGTTGCTGGCAACTGCTACAAGCCCAATATCACTAGGTTTCGATTTAAGGATGGCATTATAAATAGCCTGAGCTTCTTTTTCTCTTCCTTGCATTTGGAGGCAGTATGCTAGTTGACCCCTGGAATTATATTATTATAGCACCATTTTGTTTTTTAAATGACAGATTGTATTTTGTGCTCGTAACCAACAGCCTACAAGTATAAACATTCTTTTCCTACCTTATAATTCCTACTTCTGATTCAATGTCTTCTTCAGCAGTTCCATCTTCTTCTAATGCTTCTCTGCATAACTTCTCTGAAAGTTTTAGCTTTTTTTCGGCATCTATATAGAGACCCTTTGCAATTAATTGACAAGCAGCATTATATGCTAATTCAAAAGTATTTTCTTTAAGCTTGGGAAGTTCTTTTTTCTGCAAGAAAGTATCAAAGGTTATGAATTGTCCTTTTTAATTGCAAAACACTGAATTTTAAAAATATCCAAACTATATACAACTCACTGATTTAATGATACAAAGATTAGCAACAACAGCTGCTAAATTGGCCTGTCTTTCATCTTCATAGTCATCATTACTATTCTTTATGACAGCTTTGTAAACATCAAAACATTCTTCATAGTCCTCAAGACGATACAATATCTGGGCTTTTAATTCTCTAAGCTTCTGATCTAAATTAGAAATATCATTCACTGTTTTCAAAGCTTCAGATGGTTGGTTGAGTCGATATTGACAATAAGCTTTTTCAAATAATAAATTTCTGAAAGAAAAAATGAAGGAATATTGGAAATGACTCGTCACAAATTATTACATGCAAAAATAAAAAACAAAAAAAGACCAGAAATGAGGATTGGTTTTAAAAACTTTAAATCTCACCTAGATAATTTAGATTGTTTGATAATGGCCTGGAGGCATCTTGAAACCTGGATAGTTGTATCAAACATACAACTTTACAGTGAAATGCTTCTTCTTCCTCTGGTGCATCTGCTAGAACTGAAAGGCAAAACAATTTTTAGTAATTAAATCATCTGACAACTTCTTTAAAAAGCTCTTGGCGGTATTATTTATAAAATGAAAACTACAAAAATATTTTAAATAAAGACGTTACAACATTTTAAAAAGAAATTTAAAATAAGTGAACAGTAGATCATCAATTGAGGGCTTAGTGGTTTTATTAATGAAAGCATGATAGGCATATGGACTGGTGTATTTAACTTCTTAAAAAAAAGGCAACTTAATACAAGTTCAGTCAAAAAGCACTTACTCTTATTTGCTATTTTCAACCCCCTTTCATATTCTCCATTTTGTCCAAAACGGTTTAATTCAGAATATAGTGAGCTCAAAGTCACTTCTTTCGATGCCATATTTTCATACTTAGCTATTGACAGCGTGTATGTTAAAAGCCTACGAGATAAATGTTTCCCTATTGGAAGGCTACAGATACAGACTTCTGACCAAATTTATTTTATATTTGATTACACTAGCACATTAAATACACATCGAAGAATAATTTAAAAAATAAATTTAGTCAATAATTATGTGATTCGAGATGTTTTATTAATTGAGGTTGAGAGAATTGAATAGCGGAGGCTTTGTCGAGTGCTAGTAAATTTTTAGGCCCCCGATAAACGTAACGAATGTTTGTATTGGGTTTTGTTGAATGCAACCGGTTTTGGAGTTTTTAATTATTTTTTAAAACGCTTAACAACAGTAATATCTTCTCGTGTTAATGAAGATGCCAGAAACGAGAACCGAATTCAAGTTAAATAATCCTCCTGGAGATGGAATTACGTCGGTTAAATTTGGACCAAACTCTTCACAGTTTTTACTGGTCTCCTCTTGGGACGCAACCGTTAGATTATATGACATCCTCACTAATAATATGAGGCTTAAATATGAGCACGATATGGCGGTTTTGGATTCTTGCTTTCAGGTATTATTCTCTTACTATTCCCATTAACTAAACCACGAAATTTTTAAGAGAAATTAAAAATGAATGATTCCCTAGGATGCTGTTCATTTATACAGTGGAGATTTATCAGGTCAACTAAAGATGTATGATGTGAACGCGAATTCAGCCACAAATATTGGTACACATGATAATGCAATTAAAGCTGTTGAATATTCTGTGGATGTAAATACAATTTTAACCGGAAGTTGGGACAGCACTGTTAAAATGTGGGACATTCGAAGCCAACAGTGTGCTGGAACTTATTCACAACCAGGAAAGGTATGAAATTTTCATCAACACTCCCCCCATTGTTTTATTTTAGTATTTGAATATAACAAACATTTGCAAATGCTACAGGTTTATACAATGAGCCTTTGTGGTGAAAAATTAATAGTCGGAACATCAGGAAGAAAAGTATTAGTTTGGGATTTGAGAAAAATGGGTTATGCAAGTCAAAGGAGAGAATCCAGTCTTAAATATCAAACTAGGTGCATTAGATGCTTTCCAAACAAACAGGGATATGCCCTAAGTAGCATAGAGGGTAGAGTTGCTGTCGAATATTTGGACACAAATCCTGAGATTCAGAAAAAGAAATATGCCTTCAAGTGCCACAGGATCAAAGAAAATGGAATCGAACACATATATCCTGTCAATGCTATTAGCTTTCATCAGGGTTATAATACATTTGCAACTGGTGGATCTGATGGTTATGTAAATATTTGGGATGGTTTTAATAAGAAACGACTTTGCCAGTTTCATAAATACTCGAATTCAATTGCTTCCTTAAGTTTCAGTCATGATGGTAAGGGCTTTGTGAACTAAAAACTTTCTGTTAGTTTTGTAAATATAAATAGGTGGTTGACTTTTAATAATTATGTACATTAATATTTTTTATTTCAGGATCTGCTCTTGCGATTGCCTGCTCTTATATGTATGAACAAGCAACAACCCCAGATCCAATTCCTCCTGATGAAATTCTTATTCGTTATGTCACAGATCAAGAAACCAAGCCGAAATAATGATTTTAGATTGCTTGTCTTTTTTTATAATTATACAAATACAGTGTTAAGATTTTAATGATTATGTACTGCCAAATTAGAATACTAAGATGATCAAGATCTGTGCTGAAATTTATTTTTTTATTGTTTTGATAATGAATGTAATCTTAGAGGTAAACTTTTATGGAGAAACGTAAAATTGATTTTAGATAAGTTCAGTGTGTTATTTGGAAGGAATGTACATAATCACAGTAAAAGAGAGTCAGACTTATTTAAATAAAATTTTTTTAACAAATACTTTTAATTGTGACCACAGAATTCAGTTCTCAAGTTTCATTCTTTCTGCCTATATACTTCCACTTTTAAAGGAAAGCATTTGTCATCTGGGACGTATTGACCAACTGGTGTGGAAACGTCTCCTTGTGGACATGTCGATAAAGCCACTAGCAAGTCCATATCAGCTATAAATCCTATGTAATCGCCTTTTCTCGCTGGACTAGGTTTGCAGAAATACTGATGTGTGTCCTAAAAAGATTCCAGTCAAACTGAATACAAAACTCTGGTTGGTGAGGACTTGAATTCAAAATTTATGAAATGATTATTCACCCTAGTAAAACCTGTACACATGAATATATTCCAGACGTCATGAATGTCGCTCTCGTCCATTCCGATCTCCGTCAAAGATTTTTTCCAAAAACTGTGACAACTGTTACTCCTTTCATTTCCGGTTATGAGCTTGTAGGTGTAGTCATCGCAACGGGTTCCAATAACATCATGAACGGAGCCGCCATCCTTATCGATGCCGTAATTCTTTAACGAATCTTCGACTATAGTCGCCATCGGTCTGAGGTATGGTAAATTGCTCCACAGCCTATGGTAGACTGTTAAATGAGTAGCGTGAAGTTGTCTGGTTTTCCCTGAATAAAATTTCTCCTTCCTGTCGTGCAAATTCCAAAAATTCATGTCACCAACTTGAGGCCCTTCTGAAACTGTTATCCGGCATAAGTCATCTTTCTTCATCTCCCATGTTTTGGCTGATTTCTTGGCAACTTCGAATTCCTAAAATATTTTTTAAGTTAACAGCACAATCACATGTTTGGTGTTTGAACTTTTTTGGCTCCCATTTTTGTCGTTAATCCATAGAAAGTGGTAGGTGTTATAATTTATTTAATGGCTTATTTTGCATCAGATAAATTTTATTAACGCCCTAATTAAAGTCAGTAATTATTTATTTATAGTAATAACAAATTTTTATCACGAGTACAATAATTTTTTATGTGCTTTATCGTTGAGTAGAATGTTTCGCACGGAGGCGAACAAAAGTAAACAAAATACGGGGATCATGTTGCTGACCTGCACTTTATCTCCTAACAAGCAATTGAATCTTAAATTGTCATAATGTGTCCTGTTAACCTTTGCTGCCGGAGGACTGTCGTAACAAATCACGGGATCGTGGTCGTCGAAAGTTCTAGGACGAAAACCTCTGCCACACCATCCCGTTGAACAAGAATCTGACATGGTCGAGTACACAGTTCTTTCGCGAAATTTTCGCGTTGAGCTTTTCAACTGAAAATCGTAAAATAACAAACGAGAGATAGATAACCCGACAACGTTTTGGCCGATACTCAAACTTCGTCTGAACGCGACAAGTAAATTCCTCAAGGTCGACTTGATAATGAGTTCAACGGGCCACATGGGGAACTTTGTTGTAGTTTGGTGTGACGCCCAGAAAACGCAGGTTAGATTTGGATGCTCTAAGTCGATGTCTTTAAAAATTTTTATTTTGACGATTTTTGGTCGTTCTATAACCTTTTAACCATTCAAAGGTGAGGTAGTTTTGTATCTCATCATTTAATCCTTTGAAAGTGTGTTCATATGGTTAGTTTAACCCATCAACGCCCTGCGTCCTCAAATGAGGACACTATTTAAGGTTGTTTTTAAGCTTTTCAGGTTCTTTTCTTGGAGGGATTTTTTAAAACATCAACAGCCATCTTTTCTTTATAAGTAGGTACAATCTTTCACTTTTTTCATAATCAGGACTTGTAGAATAGCTTTTGATAGAGGAGCATAATTTCACTAGAATGTATCGGTCCATAAAAAATTATTTTTCTCACATCCTGTTGGAGGTATCGCTGCTGAAAAAAATTAGCAGACACTCAAGATGTTGTAGAACAAACCCATAAAACACTTATCATTGAAATTTCAACCAAAGAAAATGAGCCACAGTCAAATTTTGGTGTCATTAGATCTCGGTGTCCTCAAAAGAGTACAGCAATTTCTCGGAAAACCGTGCAAATATTTTGAAAAAAATTTCCACCATTTCTATACCTGGGCGTTAATGGGTTAAAAAAGGATTCGAAAGGATTAGACAGATTAAATAAATAACAAATAAATAAATTTATTTAATATTTTCATGGGGGCGTTAAGTTTTCATGAATCCACTACGAAATAAGGCAATCTCACGCCAATATTTGATGTTGCAAGCGTTCTCTTCTTTTCTCGAACAATTTTCTGCGCAAGTCATCGAGACAAGATGAACTTCGTCTTAAATCTTTCTTCTTATTCTTCTCCCTTTCTTTGCACTCCTCTTCGAATTTCAAACTTTTCCTTTGTTCTTCCCTGTAAAAGCAATGTTTCTCTCAGATTACTTTTTTTTTTGTCCCTGTTTCCTCACAAAAATTCGGATACTTTACAAAAAAGTCTTTGCATTTATCTAGCTTGGATATTTTTCAGATAGAAGTTTTGAAAAGTTTCCTTTTAAACTTTTTATAGCCGAAATTAGAGCAATCAGTTTTAGTCATCCCCCTGGGAATTTATCACAAGCGTTTGTGCTGAATTTGAATAAAATATGAACGCCCATCCCTCTCAAGAACGAAATTCTTCCATTTTGTCTAGGAGTTCCAGATAAGTCGGCAAACTCGTCTATAATCGGGAGCTTCAACCACTACACCAGACCCCCCGCGAAGAGAAATAAAAAGAAAATAATAATCATAAGTTACAGTAACTAGAAATACGACATAAAATAAATATAAAAAGCAAGACAAGTTGAAAAGTGTCACGTGACAACAATTTCCGAAGTGGATGTTGGTCTACTTTTGCAGTTCTCAACCCCCACAACTCAAAAAAAAACTTTTGAAGCTCCCAAGACGGAGATAAAACTGAACAGATAATTTTCTTCTTATATATATATTATATACAAACGGAAGTTGGGGAGGAAGAACGTATTTTTAGGCTCACGTGACTTTTCGATGACTTTCAATCAATTCCTGATAGCTGTCGATGATTTCCTTCCTAAATTCCTTTTTCATCTTGATCTCCGATCTTTTCCTCTCCAATTCCTCCCGGATTTCAATTCTCAACAAGAATAAACGTTCTTTTAGTTCTGCGATGGACATCTCGCACAAAAAGCCCAAATTTCCGGTTTCGGACAAGTCCGCTTGTTTCTTTTTGATGACACCCAAGGCTTGAAGGGCTTTGATCTCTTTTATTAACTGAACTTTCCTTTGTAAATCATCTTCTTTCTGTTAATTGGAAATGAGTTATATTGATATTCATTTTGGAGACTTATATTATAACAATTTTTTCAATTTATACTGTATGTTTGTTACCTTGTATGTGGCAGTATAATAAAACCATACAAAGTTATATTTTTGAAAACTTGGCTCATATATTAAATAAAACTAGAGAATGAGCACCATTTAGATCAAGAGTCTGTTAATATTATTTCCTGATTAAACGTGAAAGTGTGCATTACTTATGAAATAAACTCTTGCCTAAAGTGTGCATTATTTATGAAATAAGAGGATTTTTGAACAATGAACTAAATGCCTGAATGGCTGAATAAAAATCATTGATGAGAGACTCTCTAAATCCAGACAAAGAGACATGAATATATACAGAGACAGATAGACATTTGTTAGCAAGAAAAAGGCAGCAACAATTTTTCGAAAACTAAATTTAGTATAATATATTATAAGAATAAAATATTTTTAGAATCATTTTCTAAATGTATAAAATAAGTTTAAGAAATACAGCAATTTCTTATTATAAATAAATTATTTTTTATAAGATTTTTAATGTCATGCCTACCTTGCTCAGTTTTTTGGAGTGAGTAGGCCAGTTGTCTATATCGACCCCCAGGGGTTTATGACAACCTGCAAGTGGTCTACGTCAGCCAAAAACAAATTCAGAGGTCCATGAAATGAAAATGAAGGTCTCAAAATACACTGATAGTCCCTATTTACTTACATTATACTATCTTATAATATAAAGACATATATATTATTTATAAAAGTACCTATGAAGTGAAAAATTTACTTGACTACAGTGAGAAATTTACAAAAATCAATATCAGGAAATGGGGGGTCTACCCAAAACCGAAAACATGGCAAAGGGTCTATGACACAAAAAGTTTGGGAACCTCTGGAGTAGACTAATGCTCATATTTATTTATTTTATTATAAATACTTATTTTTACTAGTAATTTTATTTATTATATTTACTTATTTATTATTATTTTACAGTTTTAACCACTTTACGTAGTTATTTTTGATTATCTTATTTTATTTATTTTAGTTATTCAATTTATTTATTTAATTTATACATATTTAGTTCTGCTTTTCCTCTTTGTTCTGAGACTTTTCAGTTTTTGTTTGCCAAGTTATGACACGTAAGTTTAGATATTAATAATAGTTTATAAGCAATTAATGTATTCAAATGTTCATTGACATGAAACAAAATGAACATCACTTATTTGTTGTACTATAGAGTTATAAGTTGTTGTAACTTATAGTTTTTATCAATAAAATAAAATAAAATAAAACTTTTTCTGAGTCTGGATCCCCACTTTACTACTACTATTTATGTTTATACTGTATATTATTCATTTATGCCAATTCTTATTTATTTAGTTATTACGCTTCAAAGTGACAGGTAATTTTAAAACTAATTTAAGCAACAGTCTACTCACACCAAAAAACTGAACAAGATGATAAGACCTTTCCATACATAACATCGAAAATCTTATATAAAAAGAAATTACTGTATTTATTATACTTATCTAATACATTTAGAAAATAATTCTAAAAATATTTATTTTTATATATGTCATACTAAATTTAGTTTTCAAAAATTGTTGCTGCCTTTTCTTGTTAGCAAAAGTCTATCTGTCTGCTGTATATATATTCATGTCTCTTTGTCTCTCATCAATAATTTTTTACCCAACCAAATGCAGGCATTCAGTTCATCATTCAAAACTCCTCTTATTTCATAAATAATGCACACTAGGCTTGTTATTTTATTGATCTCTTTATTTACTTTTTAATTTTTAAAATTGTATTGTTCTAAGCTCTCCTTCTCATATGTGATTTGTACAGTATTACTTATATATTTTTGACGGTTATTTCACTGTATATTTATATAGTTTTGATAGTTTCATAAATTTCTACTTCTGAGTCAGGACTAAATGTTTACCGACATATAACAAAATGAAGACAACTTATCTGTTGTTTAAAGTGTTGTCAGTATAACTTATAGTTTTTCAATATAATATTAAAGGTAGGTATTTAGCTTTCAGTCTAACATTGTAAAATCCCCAAAAGGGGGTAAACAACTTGAAAATATTATTTATTTAATATAACTATTACTTGAATATTTAAATTTTACTTAAAAATTATTTCAAATGTTTAAATTACCTCCTTCAACCATCTTTCCTTCAAACTCTTTGATTCTTCCATGGTCTCTAAGGCTGAAAGGAAAACATGAAATTTGAATTAACATTACAACATTATCAACATGGTAATACGAAGAACATTTTAAGTGTTAACTTGTTAAAATGTTGACTTTTCACTCACCCAATTTATGTTTTTCTTCTCTGACTTGTTCCACAGCTTCTTTGGCTCCTTTCTCCGACGCTTTCCCCTTCTCCACACTCTCCTGTATTCTCATTTGTTCTTCACGTCTCCACATCTCCAGTTGTTTCATCCAATTTTCTTTCTCCTTTCTAAAATCATCCGCCATTTCCTTTCGTTTCTTCAACAATCTTTGCTTAGCTAACAAAGCTTCTTCGTAAGAAAGTAAACCTTCCAAGTGCTTCTTTTCGATATTTTCTAAGTGCTCTCGAAATTTCTCTTCCCTGATTTCCTCTTCCCATTCGCCGACCAAATCCCCGTTGAATCCTCCATTTGCCAAATCCTCGTATCTGTTAAGAGCAGAATTTATTTACAACGTGGAATTGTTTTTATTGTTTTATTTCCTGTCTGTTTTTAGGTACAATCACCTTTTGATTTGTTCTTGTTCAAGTTTGAGCAAGCGTGCACCTTCTCGGAGTATAACCGCTGCTGTTTTCTTTGGTACCCGTTTCGGCTTGGAATACAGCAAACTATTCTTTTAAAAAATGAAACGAAATTAATGACTGATTGTTATTGTTATAAAGTCTTAAATTCTGTAGTAGATATGCCGTTATGTTTATGTTACTTTTATGTTTGTCGACAGTTGGCTATCCTGTCTCTGGCTGGTATAAAGTGTAGTGTTTAATCCCTTTAAAAAAGGTTATTGTTTCTTACTATTTTGGTTTTCTTCGTGATTATGATTGTTTTATTACAATTTTGATAATTTTATGTGTCCATCTATATTTTAGTTTTTATACTTATATAATTAGTATTTAGATATTGTTTATAATTTTTAAGTTTGCAGTTCTTTTGATTTGGTAATTTTATAGCATTGGTTTGTCAATATCATAATGGCATATCCACTACAACTCAATCATTTCTATGCCTTTTACCAAAATGCCCGGAGACTAAACAAAGTTGGTAAGGATACACATATTGTTATATAATATAATTGTCCCGTACTTCGCTCTAGCGGCATTGGGACTTACATTTTCACATTTACATTCACATATTAATACGTATATACTCCATTTTTCGAACCCAGTAAGCAAGCTCAAAAACATATTCATAAATAAACTCGCATATTTATTTTGAAAGTGGTTTAAGTACTCGACCTACAGTCTGGTAATAAATGAAATGAAACTAATTAAGTACCACTTGATGAACATATTTAAACTTTTAGATGATTTTTATCTGAGTAGTTTAGTTAAACCCTTGGTATTCAAGCTTTTTCCTTCTCGGACCAAATTTCCATTGTGACCATTGCGACTGAGCCACAAGACTTACAAAAAAAGATTTTACAAGTCCGCATACAGTCCACCCTCAGGGCATCATCTGTATGTACATCTGTCAGTCTGTTTCTGTATATTGCCTCATAAAGATATGTTGAGGCGAACAATGTTAGCAGTTTCTGAGCACAGGCCCGAACATTTTCATACTGGTCAGGCACTATAGTTCAGACTTAACAATGAGCCATCGACCTTTCACAAATTTTCACTCAATCCATTCCCACTGGGCCACTCAGTAGAGCTTGGTGGGCCGCAGTTTGAGTATCAAGGACTTAAACCACTTTAAAATGAACTTATTGATCACAGTTAGTAATAATATACAAAACATAACAACATGGTGGGAGTATGAGTAAAATATAATCGAATATTTCGAAAATTGTTTCTTATTACAATTACAATGGTTTTGTCATTTGTTTTACAGTACGAAGGCTGTATGATGAGTCTATTGATACGTGATTTGTTTATTCTGAAAACAGTTCAACTCTCAACTAATTACTTATTCAAAAACCAAAAAGAAACTTATGAGTCATCAATTAAATCTTTAAATAAACAGTCTTAATTACTTAAAGGTACTTAGACCATATTCAAAATACAGACTATATTAATAATAACTGTTAATTTGGCCAAAAAATAGGTGCAAAGAAGGGATTGGAGGTAGTTAAGAGTTGACACTTCTACGACTACCCACAAAGTGAGCATTTTACAGAGGTATTTACTGACAAGCAATTGCCAGCAAAGAACTGATTCGTCTTATCTTCTCTTTCAGATTCTCAAAGCTAAATCCTCTATTTTTGTTATGTTTCATAGATAAATCACTTTGAAAACAAACGTAACATTGTTTGCTTTTATCAAAACAAAAATCGCATGAGCTCAGAGTCATTTTAAGCAAAACTGCTGACTTAACATAACAGAATCTCAAAGGAGCATAACGCAACGAGATGTCGTCATGAATATCCCGACGACTTTGCCTTGTTGGTAGCTGTTGATAAAAACCCTCAGAGATACCTTCATGGAAGACGTTTTTCTGATAGGAATCCCGAGTTTCTCTTTCTCGAGTTTTTCAACCAGTTTCTTGTATTTCTCCGATTTGTCCGGGTTAGCACATCGGAATGCCTTATTCTGTGCTTCCTCAAACAACTTCCTTCCCTGTATGCGATGTTCCAAACGAGCTGCTTCGATTTTCTCCAACTGTATCGGTTTCGTGTACGTCGTGCTCGGAGCTTTGCTCGCTTGTATATACACTGGGATTCGAGTGACGACCGACGGCTGGAATAAAAGTCAAAATTTGGATTGTAGACTTGATGGATGTTATTTGAAAATAGAGAAACCGGATGCTACCGTGCAGACATACGTCAAGGGTGGCGGTGACGGAGGTTCTGGTTTGGGTTTATACCGAGTTAGACATTTTGGTCCCACAGGCACGGTTAACTGTTTCATTTTGCTTCTCTTCACCTCTTCTAGGTGTTTCCCGATCGTGTTGTAAACTTCCTGAAGTCAAAATTCTTATCGTCATTATCGCCATACACAGATTCGTGTTAGCCACCACTTATATAAAGTTCTTCGTGTTCGTCAATGTACCTCAAATAGTGATGGCTCTTTAATAATATTTTCTAAAACTTTTTTCACATACTCGACATCCCAAATCTGACATCCCCATTCGTAAAGCTTCGTTAACATATCCGATGACGCCAGGAAAGTTAATACAGTGAAAGCTCTCTTCACGTTTAAAGACATCAGGATCTCTCGTATCTTCTCCTTCGTTTCTGGTTTCAATTCGAACACGAGAAGGTACAGGAAAACTAAAACCAAAACAAAAGACACTGAAAATGAGGAGATACTGTATGTGAATGGCAACTCTGAAATCCAAGTCGAAAGCTGATGATTTTGGGTTGGGATGGACTATTGTTAATTCCTCAAATCACCAAATTGTAGACTAGGAACCTGTTAAAGTGATAATAATATCATTGCTGAAACGACAGCAAAGTTTTTAACCCCAAATTGACTTAGAATCTGTTTCTGTGATTCTATCACATGTAAGCTATACACATTTGTATGACTACAACTACAGAACGCACCAACAGCGGGATATCTTCTAACTAAAACCACAAAAGGTACTGAATCATACCTAAACATGTTGAATATTCACTGAAATTCTCTGAAGCTCTTGGATTTTTCAAAGTGACCATTTCCTTTATGATCATAGTTAGGTATTTCCGGTGTTTCAAAATCCTTAAAAACAATTCAGCGACAGAATCTTGCGTTTCTTCGGAGTAGCCACTCTGTAAATAAAAATTTTAACACAAAGTCCGTCAGTCACTTTACCCATAGGCATAGATCTCACTGACTCGTGCAAAGTGTTCCTGTAGGAAATCCTCGGGGGAAAGATACTTGTAGCCCAATTTGAGAGCATCATCAACCGACTCCTCAAACTTGTATTTATCTAGTAGCTGAACAGTTATTTCGATAGACTCCAACGAAGGTGAAAACATAATTTTTATTTGACAGGTGGATAACAAAACTAATTCCTTGTCTGTTTGTGTTTTCGCTGCGGTTTCCCTGTTTTTGTTATCTTCTTTATTTGATAATTTTACGTCACGTGGTCGTGTTTCTTTTTTTTTAGTGTTTAACTTCATTCTGCTTCCTTACGAATTATTGTTACAGTGAAAATTTCAAGGAAAAACTCTTGACGTTAGCACCAAACTATTCGCGCGTTTTGTCCACTTTAACAGACAGGGCTGGAGATAGAACGCTGCAGTCATATAGTAGCAACAGCAGTATCCATACTCCTACTCTTAACTGTTACAATATCCATCTACTTCAATCAGAGAACGAAATTCTAGGTTCTTAAAAATTTAAAACAAATATTAAACTAATAAATCCAACGGTTTCTTTTTACGCGGATCTTATGAATCTGAGCAATGATTACGTAAATTCATCAGAGATAATACCAAATTCGTAGATATTATTTAGATATTAATTAATAACTAAAACCCTAACCACATCATCAAAAAGGAAACGAGTCTTATGATCCTCTAAGCGCTGAGCCATAAACGCTGAAACTTTAAAAACGTTAATTCCTAAAACGCACAAAAGGAAACTCAAATGTAATTGAATTCGATAAAGCGAAACCAGGAAGTTTGAGGCGAATACTAAAATTACAGTGTGCAATACTTATGAAACGGATTCCTAAGAGTGAAATACATTTATCAGGAAAACTGTGCATTACTTTTGAGATGAGGCCTCTGTAAAACTGTGCATTACTTTTGAAATGAGACTCTGTAAAACTGTGCATTACTTTTGAAATGAGACCCCCATAAAACCGTGCATTACTTTTGAAATGAGACCCCCATAAACCGTGCATTACTTTTGAAATGAGAATTCCATAAAAGTGTGCATTACTTTTGAAATGAGATCTCCATAAAGTGTGCATTACTTTTGAAATGAGACCCATAAAACTGTGCATTACTTTTGAAATGAGACCCCCATAAAACTGCATTACTTTTGAAATGAGATCCCCATAAAACCGTGCATTACTTTTGAAATGAGACACCCATAAAACCGTGCATTACTTTTGAAATGAGATCTCCATAAAAGCTGTGCATTACTTTTGAAATGAGATCTCCGTAAAAATGTGCAATTTTTGAAATGAGATCTCCGTAAAACTGTGCATTACTTTTGAAACAAGATGTCCTTCAAATTGTGCAATATTTATGAAACGGAGTCTCTTTAACATTGTGTGAAAGGAAAACTGTTCCACATGACCAAACTGAAGGAGAAAATTAAAGAAGGTTTTTGGTATAAGTGTGCAATATATATGAAACGTACAATCCTTTCCATGAGAGGGATTAACATAAGTGTCTACTTAAAAACTAATAAATAAAGAACAAAAAGTGTGGCGAAGGCATTGTTATGGCGACGAATTGGGGTTCTAATTTTAGGCACAAAGCAAAGGAAACAAGTTGATAAGTCGAAACTATTCAAAGTACACACGAATGACGTTTAATAAAACTGTAATCAATCAAACAATTTTTATAAAAAGACTCGAGAGACTGTATAAATCCAGTTAAGCATCTCTACACTTATTAAACAAAGTGGTCTACGAGCAAAAGAGTTTAAGGGCCCGGCTATTATACCAAAAATTTTTCTCTCATAGCCAACTATACAGTGGCCGTTAGACGTTGTCACCCTTGAACTACGTCAACCAAACAGGCAACGCCTTGGCTGGGAGGTCTTTCCAAAATCTAAAATCCTTGGCATAGCAAAGCTCCGTCGAAACGTAAACTTTTTCCCAAATCTCTGACGTCACCAAAATTGTTAATACCGACTTGTCAGTATAGTTATTTGGTTAGCTATAGCTACGGAATGTGACAACAGCCAAACAGAATCCGACAAAGAAGGCCCGACCTCTCAACCGGTCACCTTCCCATTGACTATTAGCTCTACAGCACTATATTCCTATTTGTAGTTGGTTTGCTTCGATTTGTTTCATAAATAATGCACACTTTCGTCAAAACTTCGTATGTAGAATTTTATTATTAAAAACATCGAGTATATTTCAAAAGTAATGCACACATTAAGGACGATCTCAATTCAAAAGTAATGCACACTGCTTTGAGAAATCCATTTCATAATTGATGCACACTACTATCAATAATTCTTTTGGTAGTTTTCCAAGGATGGAAAAAAAAAGTCGTCCCATCAATTTATTCCAAAAATAATGCACACTTTCGTCAAAACATATCAAAACCGTGTAGAATTTATGAAGAAAAACGCCGAGTATATTTCAAAAGTAATGCACACAGTTTTGAGAAATCCATTTCATAATTGATGCACACAAATTCATTTGGCAGTTTTCAAGGATTGAAACTAAATCGTCCCATCAATTCATTCCAAAAATAATGCACACTTTCGTCAAAACTCATATCAAAGTACGATGAATTCTATTATTTAAAAAAAACGCCGAGTATATTTCAAAAGTAATGCACACTTTCAGGGCGAACTCAATTCAAAAGTAATGCACACTTTCAAGAAGAACACAATTCAAAAGTAATGCACACTGTACTGAGGAATCCATTTCATAATTGATGCACACAAATGCCTTAGAGAGCTTTCCCAAGGATTGAAAATAAACCATCCCATCAACTCATTCCAAAAATAATGCACACTTTCGTCAAAACTCATCAAAACTACGATGAATTCTATTATTTAAAAAAAACGCCGAGTATATTTCAAAAGTAATGCACACTTTCAGGACGAACTCAATTCAAAAGTAATGCACACTGTACTGAGGAATCCATTTCATAATTGATGCACACAAATGCATTAGACAGCTTTTCGAAGGATTGAAAAAAAAATCGTCCCATCAATTCATTCCAAAAATAATGCACACTTTGATCAGAGAACATAACAAAAAATTTCCTCATGTGTAGCGCTTTTTATTTAAATACAGTCGCGCCTCGTTTTACGCGATTTACTTTTTCAAGTCTCTAAAGTTGAGCGTTTTGAAAATTATCAAACCCACCGCCTTGTCGTGTAGTTAGCTCTTTCTAACGCCGCGCCAACAAACTAAACGACGTAATATCCAACCGAATAACTATTATTGCTAACATCTGGACAAAAATATAAAACCGGACTTAGATCATTTTAAAAATAAAAAGAATCACCACAAGCTACACCTTCCATCTACCCATATAACTTATTGATTTTCCCAAAATGTTATTAATTAATAGGTAGTAGAATATGGTGTTATGTTAATAAAATAAAAATTGTTAATTTGGTAAAAAAAATTTGAGAAGAATCTAAGCGGGAGAGGAAGGGGAAGGAGCTCCGAATCAAAAGGCAACAATCACCAAATTTTTGAGATGCTGGTGGTCCTGGACTAGAAACAAAAATTTTTTTTAGGCGTCGATTCTGTGGGAACTGGATCAGTGTTATCCGAATGACAAGCGAATCAAGCCACCTAGCTAAGCCACGAACACTTAATTTAGTTACTCAGCGACGGTTCATCCGACTCTAACGTATCTTATTCGTACTTTTAACATTTCTTCAGCAACAGTTTTCATTTCGCGAGTTATTTTTTGAAATTTAAATTTTATTTAAATAAGAAAGTTTTTGGGACGATAAATAATTTTTATTATTTGCAAATAACTTCGGGAATTTTTTCAAATCCGAAAATGGCTGAAATCGATACGAGGAGAGTGAGTCTTGGAGGAATCGGACGTCGGACCAGCGTCGGAGGGCCCATTGAAGAAAGGGTGAGTGTTTCCTTTTGGATTTTGGATTTTGGAAATTACGATTTGGAAAACTCAAATTTTGTCAAAATAGTATGTTTCACTTACGATCCTTATGTTTATAATATTTATTATAATCAATAGTACTAAACGCCGCTTCTCAGAGGTGGACCAGCAAATTTTGGGATTTGCCAAATTCACGGAATTTCGGAAGTGTTCCTAAGAGTGCTATTCGTACATACTATCAGGTCTTTACGCGATTAGAAAATTTAAATTAGAAACAAACTCGTATTTATTTTACAAATTAAACACGCGCATGAGGAATTCATTTCATAAATAATGCACACTTTTAGTGAATAATTCAATTTACAAAATGTTAATAGTACACACTTTAGAGAGGGGTAATGGACACTTGAGAGAAGATTTCATTTCAAAAGTATTGCACACTAAGGAGATCTCATTTCAAAAGTATTGCACACTACGGTGATCTTATTTCAAAAGTATTGCACACTACGGTGATCTTATTTCAAAAGTATTGCACACTACGGTGATCTCATTTCAAAAGTATTGCACACTACGGTGATCTCATTTCAAAAGTATTGCACACTACGGGGATCTCATTTCAAAAGTATTGCACACTACGGTGATCTTATTTCAAAAGTATTGCACAACACCAGGATCTTATTTCAAAAGTATGCACACTACGGGGATCTTATTTCAAAAGTAATGCACACTACGGGGATTTATTTCAAAAGTATTGCACAACACGAGGATCTTATTTCAAAAGTATTGCACACTAGAGATTTCATTTCGAAAGTAAAACACTTTAATCAATAATTCGTTTCATCGTGAATCCACCATACTCGAGTCAAATCACTAAATATGTAAAAGTATAAAACAGCTCATTTCATAAATAATGCACACATTCAGGGATTGTTTCATTTAAATGAGGAATGAATCGTTTCATGGCTGCAACTTCAAGAATAGTTCGTTTCACTTGAGTGATATAAATTTACTTCGAGATTTGTAAAAGCGAAAGGAAATAAAATACAAAAACCGGGTAAAAATACAAAGTGAAAATATAGTTGACAAAATGGCGGAGGTCGAAATGTACCACGGAGGAACGTACGAACTTTTTATAAAAAGTACATAAACGATTTTATCATTTATTAAACACAATGCTTCCTTTTATTGCATTTTAGTAGCTCTTGCACCACAGTGGAACGGAGATAATCACAGTGTGCTCAAATTACGTCCGGGCGATGGGGAGTAACGGGGGTTTGCGGGGGGGGGCACAAGAAACACCACATACAAGACGATATTGCGCGCTATTTACTCCCGGTCAAATAAATAAACTAATTTTCATATAATAGAACCCGAAATGGCGGCATTTCTCGATCTTTTGATATCCGAACTTTTTTGGTTTTTGGCTTTTATCCACGTTTTTCATCGTCAAAAGAAGATCGCGTCTCGATTTTCGTCAACTCGTTGAACACAAATTTTTCATTTTAGCCGGCTTGTTGTTGTTGCTGTTGTGTCGGTAGAGTGAATAAAATTCCGAGTCGGAGAAAGTCAGTCAGTGGGCTTTGACACAAAAATAAATCTCTCATCTCTTAGTTTATTATTAATAAATTATTGACGATTTTTTATTTATTTATTTAATTACTTTGATCTTTTTATGAAAATAATCCGAATCGATCCGGAAACAGTTTTCGCTCTGTTTCGTAAATAATGCACACTTTCATCTCTAACCTTTTTATACACTAAACACTTCACGAAAATTTTTATTTCATAACTAAAGCACACTTGCACAGAGGATTTATTTTATATTAATTATATTATAAATATTATAACGTTAGTTTTAAACTTCTGGTGGTTTTCCTCTTGCTCTCATTTTCTGGGTTCTGTTTTCCTATCTTCCGTCCATTTCGTCCTTGTTTGCAGCTTTGGTTTCCTCTCCAAACTCGTGTTTTCTACTTTCTTCTTCAGGGTGTCTCATCTTTGTATGTCCTCTGTCCTGACCCTTCCTCCTTTAAAGTCTTTCTCAGCTTTCATGTCGGTTTTGCTTTACTATTGAGGAAGTGTTTGAAGACCTGATTGGTCAATTTCCCTGGGTTTTCAGCTTTGCTTGTCCAACAAATTCGTTTTTCTTTCATGTCTGAGAAAAAGCTTATTTCAAAAGTAATGCACAGTCGTACCAAAGACTCATTTAATAAATAATAAACACTCAAATTTTAATATACATTTTCAGCGAGGGTTTATTTCATAAATAATGCACACTACTAAGAAAAACCTATCCAAGAGCTCTCACGAGCAATTAATTTCAAAAATCATGCACAGCTTTACGAAAAATTTAGGTTTTGAGTTTTTGGAAACTTCTGGACACAATTTATTCCCTCAACATCCCACATTTCTAAGACGAAATCCTTCCAATCACAAATGCTTTGTATCGGCTTTTCCGATCAAACTAAAACTCGGAAACTTGTTACTTTCGTCCCTGGGGGTGGTAGGGGAGAGCCAACACACAAGTTTCTACGTAACGGAAAAAAGATGTCGTTTTGGAAAAGTTTTTGAAAAAGTAAACAAATCCATCATCATCATCTCGATATTTACGTTGTTTCTTTTGCTCATTAATTGTGTCGCAAAATTTTTGGCTCTTCGCCAAACTGGAACGTGAATAATCCCGATTCCTCTCCTGAATTGTTTTTTTTATTTTTGTTGTTATTTAAATTAAAATTCTAAATTCCCATGCGAGCAATTGCCAATTACGTATATCTACCCGACGATCTTTTGCGAGTGCCTGAAACCCGGTTTTCGTTAGAAACACAACATGTTGAACCATTTTTTATTGTATAATCGGGGTTCAATGGTTCCACTCCCAACATTCCAGATCGTTCCGGTTACCATTTACTTCTTTCATTTGTTGTCATTTTATTTGGTCAAGGTCGAACCACGTGTCCACAATCGATTTCTACTCAAATTTTCAACTAACAGAAGTCAAATAATTTATCGTAGAATACTCAGTTTCGTCTTTCAAATTGTGCATTACTTTTGAAATTAATACCTTCGTGGAAGTGAGGTTTATTTATGAAACGAATCCCTCAACTTACTAGTGACACGACATCTTAGTGAGTGTGGGAAATTATTTTTGGACCTGATTACCCCGATTGAAGTGATTTCAATCAAACTCATCGTCTCGTAAGGCGGTGGTCGGCAAACTTGTCATCCAAAAGAGCCAAATATAAACTATACGAAATCGAAATTTATTTACAGCCATTTTATGCTTATGTATACTTTTATAATTTATCTAACACTAGATTTACCAGACCAGTCATTATGATTGGTCGAGGTATTTCAATTCAAAATTCATACTGCATATAATATTTGATTTCCGAATTGATGTTATGACTTTTAAAGGTATAAGTAGACAAAACATTTTATGAACTAAATGTTACTGTATATATATAAGTAACCTATATATTTTTTGTTAATACTATTTATACCAGCACCGGTCAAAATGACTGGTGCTTGTTTCTGTGAAGAAATGGATGATTTTTCTAATGTATGATTTGGGGCCATCATGAGACCTATGCAGCACATACAGCAGCCATATGTACGGGGCGTTCGAAGGAATATTTGTGGACAAACGAGTGGGGACCAGCATTTTTCATCCTCACAATGAGTAGACATGATATTACTGAGATTAAATTCGTTTTGGCAAAAAAATCAGAGGAGCAAAAACAAGCGAAAAAAATATCTCACGGAAAGATTCAGTTTCCATTAGCAGAAGAACTTGCTTTAGAATATAGTAAACTAACATACCAAGTATAAGTGGCGCCGTTTCTGAACGCAAATGGTGTCAAATAGGATTTTATAATAACAATAAGACCATAAATATTTGCAATACATCCAAAATAGTGTACAAACAGAAAGTCTACATATGTAGAAATTGTAAATAATTAAATATTTGTTATTTGACAATATATACAGTATAAATTACATTCATTATTAAATGAAAATGTCATTTATTTGTTACAATTAATATAGTTTAACCTTTTTTGTCAATTTTTAAGGGTGAAGAACGACTGGCAGTCACAATTAACATTTTTTCTTATACACCAGTCATTTTGACTGGTTTGGTATAAATAGGTATATTAAAAAGCTGGTAGATCTAGTGTTAAGAGCCATTTTATAAGCTTTGCTTTGCCCGACAAATTTTTAACCAATGAATTAGTTAGTGAATTGAAACTATACTCTTGAGTTTGGCTTTGCTGACACTTGCTGTCTTAGCTTAACTAACAGTACACTAAATAAAACTTAGTATCATACTTATATAAAGATATTTAGTTGATAAATAGCTCTCTGGGCCTATACTAAACATTTTGTGGAGGAGCCACAGCCAAGGAGTAAAGAGTCGCGTGTGGCTCCGGAGCCACACTTTGCCGACCTCTGTCCTAGGTAGAAGTGTATATGTATAACATACGTCTTGTTTTTAATTCGCGTGTGACAACTTCAAAGTCATAATTTTAGAGTTTGTCAGTTGGGTGTGGTACACTGTCTCACTTCAAGTATAACATATCTATGAGAAGTATAAAAACCAATTAAGTCTATCCACTAAGTGAGAGTGTATGTGTGTGTGGTCCTTCGTTTTACAAATATACTTTCGGCTCAAAACGTAAAATAAAAATAAAATTTAACCAAAAACCACATGATCCGCCATTGTATTCACACAACGATAAAAATGTCAAAAAATAATAATAACGAACATGAGTCTCTCGAAAAATTGCGTAGAGCGGTTTTCGAAACTTTCCGCTTGTAATGCTTTTGTTCGATTCGAAGACCACACCAGACGGAAACATCCATCATCCAAGAAAATTAATGAAAGAAAGAAAACGATGGAAGGTATCGACAGAGATGCTGTAGATTAATTCTGTCTTTGGGGTTAAAGCATGTGAAGAAAGAAAATGACGCAATCCAATATTTGTTCGTGAAATGAAAAACTCTGTTTACAAAGTAAATCGGTGTTTACGGTAAATTGCGCAACAAAAGGTAACTCTTTACAGACCTAGATAAATTTATAAATACAAAAAAAAGAAGAAAATACGATTATGACAAAAAAAGATATACTATTTTTAGAAATTGTGCATTATTTATGAAAGACATTAATTTGTTAGAAACTGACATCTCTTAGCTGTGATTAAACTGAATCCTTCATGAGAGTGTGCACTGCTTCTATATGAAACTGAAATTAATATTTCCAGAAGTGTGCATTATTTATGAAAGAAATATCCGTTTGTTGGAATGTATTTGAGATTCTCTAAAAGCGTAAACAAGACCTGAATGGAAGCAAACTTCATATCAACAGCTCGAGTATATTTACATTCCAAAAATGTGGACTACAGAACAACGTGGTCAACAACAGCTAAACCGATTGCTGACCGCTAATTAAGGGCGGTTAATTATTGAAAAATTTTAATTACGAGCTTAAACACGACTAAAATCCGGAATATTCTGGTTCACTCTTTTACGGAAATACTGGAAGAGGTCTTATCATCCGACGAAATGATTATAAATCCTGACTCATTTGTTACCACGTGGGATCTCGTAGGGAAATAATATTTTACCCGAAATAGGCATTTTTGATGCGAACATAACACAAACGGAACGAAGGAATTCCAAAGTAAAGCGAAGAGCATCGGCAATTTCATTGACCCAAGACGTAATTGCTCTCAGAGTTATTCTCCGTAAGCTAAACACGGGATCAAATTTATAACCGCTTTTCGGAGTAGTAAAGTATTGTAGTACGTGCAGGCTGGCATGTACCTCAGATTCGGCAATATTTCATTCAAGGTAAATTTATGAAAGGGAAACACTCCCAACAACTTCTCTTCTGTAACCGTTTTCTTATTATCATTATTATTCTTATTTAGTTGAGTATGAATCCTGTTTTTCACTTTTACATATACTGGGATGTGGCTTTGAGCTCTCAACCATTACTCTCCTAGGCGCCCGTTCTATATATATAGTGCAAGCTTTCTTACGGTTTGGGTATAACAGGATACGGGAGAGGATAACTCCACAGCCCTCTCGTATTTTTAAAAACATTTATTGACAGCTTACTATCATAAGCAAACACATCACGAGGGAATGTCAAACCCCTGACCTTTCTATACAATCACTAAACCTTTGGACTATCCCGTGTCAATCTCCATTCTTCAGGTCAAGACAATGGCCTGCCTCCAACCCCCAATACTAGACCAAACGCTTTGACCACTCATTTATTAACCCATTAAATCATTATAAATGTATATTTATTAACCCATATTTACATAAATGTGGGTTATTTATTAACATTACGGTAGGTTGTATGGTTTTTAATACAACTTCTTCAGAATCAGATACATAAAAGTTATAAACGAATATATAACACACAAACCATGGCTAAGTTACTGGGGCAAAATCTTCTCCCAGCTTTTCTCAACTTTTAGGTGTTATGGCATCTTTTATACTAATCACCTCCTCACAGCCACTAAACGTCTCTCTGTCACAATTTCGTCTTTTCTGTAAGTGTGTGGGTGTATGTGATGTTCGGTATCACACCAACTGAGTAAATATTCTGAGTTTGATCGCTGATGCATAAAAAATAAAGAAGCGTGAAGAAATGTTAATTTAGCACAACTCTTTTATTAGATACAGATATTAGATAGAATCGGATTTTGTAAAAAATATTATATAAAAATATACGGTACCAAACACACAAGAACACAGCAAAATATGAACACGATTAACACACACCTAAACGGATCTTACCCTTTCTGTTAGAGTGCATACTGTATAATGTACTATAACTGGTGTATTAGTATCTTTTTCTTAAATATATTATTATGTGCTTATTGTCAATACTACAAAATAAGCATTACTATTATGTATATATATATATATATATTATATAATGTTATTATTTCAAAACGGAACTAACATGGCGGACAAGAGTTATCTTCCCTTCTGCTATCCTCTATAATATATCTATACATATATATATTATACCCATATGTTATACTCTCCTGACGATAATTTAGTTAAAACATTTTATAAATAAGGAAGGAGTAGTGTAGTGTTAAGTTCCTGACTTGGACGCAATGATCGTGAGTTCGAATCCTCCTCCGCATCCTGTTATACCCCCAAAAAGGTGAACCACCACATTTCATAAATAATGCCCAGTTTAAAGAGTTTATTTCAAAAATATTGCACACTTATGCACCGTTTTCCGTGTGGTATTTATGAAATAAATTCTGTACAAGGTGGAGATAAATTTATGCAGCCTCACCGAAAGCTATGAATGACTTGACCTAAGCAATAATTACAGAGAAACTTAGAGGATGTCAGTTATTAATAGTCTGACAGATAAAAAGGGAAAACCCATTTTGATAAAAATAAATAAATAAATTTTCCTCACAGAGTTATTTATATCTATGGTAACAGGTCATAGGTAGCATAGGTTGGAAGGACACAGGTTATCGCCGACAAGTTCACGGTGAAAAAATTAAATTGTTCGCGAGATTAATCGACTTTATAATAAGCGATAAGCAAAACCTAGATCGTTAGCAATGATTGATACGACTCGAGCCAAAATTGCTGCGGAGTAAGTCCGTTTGTCCGTCCTCTATGCGTCGTTTCTTTTTGTTCACTGCAAACTTCAGTGTAATTAAGTGCAATTTGGTTCCTTCCATTGTGCAACATCCTCTGTCCTCTGATATTAATTCTGTAATCATTCTTTTAAAACAACTTTTCCCTTTGCCTGCCAGTCAAAGTAATATTCTAAGTGGGGATTTTAAGCTTTCGACAGACCGCGTTGGTATTCTCCGCTGTTGCCTTTAGGTTCTTTCAAGCTGACGCAATTTGTGGTCGTAAAATCTTGTTCCCTTGATAATTACAACCAGCAACTAACTAACTACTCAAAATATTAACTCAGTACGAAAGCTTGCTGAAGCAAACTTAGAGGGCTTTAGTCACGTCTCCTTTTATGCAATTAGTTATAACATGTTTCTTTCATAAATATTGCACACTTAATAGTAATATCTTTTTAATTTCTTCCAACAATTTGACTTATGCTATAAATTACAATATGACAAGACATCATTTCATTGCGATTTCACGAGGAACTAGTATGTAGACCAGAAAGTAATGTCGTTTCTGCTCGTAACACTTAATAAATGTCACGGTAAAAGTGATAACTCAAGCGAATATAAATAATTCCTGACTATTACTCATACTCAACAACTTATCTTGGTTAATGTGACGAATCACTGGATATTTATCACATTTACTGGTTACTTTAACTCGTAATCTAAGCAAACTCTAATTAAAAGTCTCCATTATGACTTGGAGATTTTTTAAAGTAGCCGGTAAATGTAATAAATATTCAGTAATTCGTCACATTTATGTTAGTTGGTATGAATAATATGTAAGTCGATTATGAATAATCGCTGGGAATAGTATAAATTCGTCCGGTTTATCACTTTTACCGGAACGTTTTAACATTACTAACGAAAATGAAAAATCATCCCGAAACTAAATTTGCTCTATCAGACGTAAGAATTGAAGAACTATCGATGGCGATAACATTGTTTCATGTTGAATTAACTACAGACACAGTTCAAACCTAACAGGCTATATCGTACGTTATCGGCACGTCAGACTTCTTCGTAACCGCAAACCAGCAGATACAGTTCATTTATATTACCAATAAAGTGTGACAGCCGATGATGTGCATATTATCTAGCTAAGCTTCAAACTGACTGATTGGTGTCCTTGAGTTTTCCCCATATTAACAACGCAATGTTCACATTAATGACTTCCGTATCGTTAAAGATGGAAAAGTTCTTTCCACCTCTCTCTCTCTCTATAGATCATCTTCCTGTATCGACCTAACTTGATTATTGAGACAAATAAATTATGTTAATTTGATTGTCTAAGCAATCTATAATTAGTTCCTAATAGATGAAGTTTAGATGAAGTTCAGATAACCAGATAACTGGAGAAATGAAACAGTTGTTGGAACTTCACCCTAGTTAATCTACAAATTGGCTAGGTAATGTACACTTCTGATGGACTAACAGACATTAGCGGTAACATATAAACCAGAGGTCCCCAAACTTTTTTGTGTCGTAGACCCGTCGCCATGTTTTTCGGTTTTGGGTGGAACCCCTAATGACCTGATCTCTGTCAATTTCTCACTGTAGTTAAGTAAATTTTTTACTTTTATAAATATTGTATGCCTTTATATTATAAGATCGTATAATATAAGTAAATAGGTGCTATCAGTGTATGTTGAGATCCACTATCATGGACCCCCAATTTCATTTCATGGATCCCTGAATTTTTTTCGCTGACGTAGACCCCTTGCAGGTTGTCATAGATCCCTGCGGGTCGATATAGACCACTTTGGGAGTCACTGATATACTTTAATAACAATAAAATACATAAAAATTATCGGTTAAAATATACAAAAGTATTTTTTAAGTATCAAATATAAAAACAATCATAAAAGCGACCGAGACTGCTGACTCTACAGTCTACTGTTCAAATAATAGTTTTTCCATTTCCTTTGAAGGTGACCTCAAATAATAAAACGACAGTTTTTACTGTCGAATTTAATTAGAGTCTTTTCGAATTAAATTATTAAAAATAAAAACAAACCATTAACGATTGTCAATACGGAATAAACAAAAGTTGTAATTGTTGGCTCCTTTCGCCAAAAAATTTTTATTAATAGAAACATGTTTACATATAATTTGAACAGATTAAAAATAATAACAAGAAGAAGAAGAAGAATATTAATGATATTAGAGCGCTATGTTGAGGAAAACAATTTTCGGGGTCGGTGGCCGAGAGTCAAATTTTTAAAAACATAACTAAGGATCGAAAATATTTCTGACCCATTGTTGAGAGAAGTTCAAAAAATTAAAAAGTATTGCCAAAATACTAAACTGCAAAAAAACAGGAAGAATGTCTTTCCGAGAATCTGCTGTTTTGCTGGGACACTTTGCCAAATGACAACAATTTATTAATAGAATGCAGGAGAAGAATCAGGATATAGATCACAGGTGGATGTAGTCATGTTATTAAATGTACTTTTTATTTGAATGCGTAGTTTCCTATCCGTTATTGATGATATATTAATAGATTGTATTGAAAATTCATTTCACTTAAAACACTATGTTGCGGTAGAAGTGATAAATCGGGCGAATATAATTATAATTCCTGGCGATTATTCATAATTACCAACGACTATTATCGAATATTTATCACATTTACCCGGGAAGTTTATAAAATATTCCACTCGTAGTAGGAGATATAATAAAAGTCTGCTCAAATTACGAGATGGATATTTTATAAAATACCCGGTTAATGTGATAAATTGATTCAGTGATTTGTCACATTAACTAAGCTTAGTTGGTGATTATGAATAGTCGCCAGGAATTATTAATATATTTTCACCCGATTTATCACTTTTACCGCAACATATACTAGGTGTAACGGAAAGAACCGACATTATTTTCCGGTTCACTTAATATTTATATTAACCTCCAAACAGGGTCTCTCCAAAGTTCACAATAGTGATTTCTGGTCAAGGAACAAATTGAACTACTGTAAGTAGCAGCAGAGTAAACAAATCTAAACCTATACACACCTTTCAATTATGAAAGTATAAGTTAATACAGTGGTTCCCAAAGTGAACTATATCGACCCCAGGGTCTACTTCAGCGAAATAAAAATTCAGGCGTCCATGGAATGAAAATGGGGGTCCTTAGTGAATCTCAACATACACTGATAGTCCCTAATTACTACATTATACTATCTTATAATATAAAGACATAAATTATTTATAAAAGTACCAATTAAATAAAAAATTTACTTTACTACAGTGAGAAATTTACAAAAATCAGTATCAGGTTACTAGGGGGTCTACCAAAAATCGAAAAACATGGCGACGGGTCTCCGACACAAAAAAGTTTTGGAACCTCTGGGTTAAAACAAGGTCCTAAGGTAGCCTAAGCGATTACACAAATATAAACGTCCGTACATATCTCTATGACTCGGTTTATATTATGTATGACTCTATCAAGAACAATATTGGCTACTTGCTAAAATTCAGAGCTATCTGAACATCATTAGAGTTTTATAAATTTATTTATTAATATATTATTATAATTGTTTAGTTCTTTTTATTAGTTTACGTTAGAATGTTTGGTTGTTATTATAAAAACCAGACAAGTGTATACAAAGGATCAATATATAAATAAAATATTGAAATAGTTCTAACACTTTTGGTAACATAGTCTCCTGTTGGTTACATTTCTGTAGGAGTATCATGATTTATTGTGATAATAAAAACTCAGAACGGTTTAAGGACCAATAAGAATTCAAAAATTTAATTAATTTTTAAACTCATTTTACTCTCTATGACCGAATCTAAACCTATCTATGACTTTACCAGTATAATGCCTAACGTACTTACACCAGCAATGGAACCTGTGTAGTGTATCCCACCAAGAACTCAAACCTATTTAAAATCTAGTATTTAGTAAAGATTGTATAACTTATTAATTAATAAAAGAATCTTACACGTACGCTATATCTCCTCTATACTCTATCAAAAACTTTGATGTGAGCCATCTACTTCCCTAAAACACCATTTCCGAATCCCACCCTGGCGTTCCTGCCGGACTCATGTGATCATAAAGATAACAAAACTGCCGTTTGACCTTTCGAATTCGACACGATCAAATTATGATTCTATTCCCTTTCTAAATAAAATATTTAGATGGGAAAGATAGACAAGTTTGAAGTGGTTTTGTTTTAACAATAAAACCATTAGTGTGTTTGCTTTGTGTGGAACAACACACGTCAGATTATGGAAACATTGTAAACAAAGTAGCGGAAGGAATCGCACAGATAAAAAAAAATTATTTTATTACATCGTTGTGCTTTGGCAACAAAAAACTTTTGCAATTACGACCCAGAAACTCGTCAGCTTATTGTGACCTTCTATAGTGTCACTGCAGCGATAAAAAGGTGCTTTAAAAAAAAGATCCGACGGTAAAAATCTTACCATGAAAACAGCGACAACAGACTCACGATTCATCTACGATGACGTATTTATTTATGTTTTGTGGCGTTCGAACCGTGAAAAGCTATTTCCTCTCCATGTCTTACAGTCTTTTTCGGAATTCGCGAAGGTCTTTGAAAAGATTAACTAACAATGACGAAATAAAAAATAATAAAATTTACGACTTCTAAATCCAAATTCTATAAATTTCCCAACAGCGGCGGATCAAGTTCAAATCAAGAGAACGATCAAAACGAAATCTCCGCTTTCGGTGTTGCCGGTTAGTGTCAAAATTAGATTTCGTGATTCGAAATTAAAGAGGGCGGTGCGGGAGGGGGTGCGCGTGGGAACAAGGTGAGTTGATTATAATAATATAATTATATACGACTTTTAAAAAGCCTGTTTGACATGATTGATATTAACTCAACATAAATATGTACTCGATACAAACTCATAGTCTACGCGAAAATTGCTTACTAACTCAAGAATTGCGTTTAACAAAAACTTCGCCTCAATATTTAAAAGTTGGCAATCTTGTAAACGTGCCGTAAACAAGACGCGTAAAACGAAACTTGAATACTAATTAACAAAATAGGAAGTAAAGTCGAGGAATCTGTTTGTTGATGTAAACAAATGAGTGAGCCAACTCATCAAATAATAATTTATGAAACGGATTTTTCTAAAAAAGTGTGCAATATTTATGAAATGAGTTAACAATAAGTTAAACGACAAAAGTGAAGAAAAAAAAGGCAGAAGAGCGATAGATTTATAATCAAGTATATATTTATGTGTTTGAGAAATGCCCGCGAGAGTTGTATAGCGGTGACTAACTACCAAGACAAGGCGGTTGGTAATGCTTAAATGCAAACGATTCTATACTATAACTGTGACTATATGTCACGTGATCCGAGAAAAAAAATTTGAATTCATTTTAAGATATCAAACCGCGTAAAACAAATCCCGAATTCAAAAATACCGTTAAAGGACCGAGAGAATTTAAAGTCCCAATTCGTACAGGAATTGCTGTTGTTAATTAAGCGAAGAGCTTACAAGAACCAAATCGCATAGGAATATTTTGAGCGTAGGACAATTAAGCGATTGGACGCCTTTCCAAATAATCTCAAAACAAATGTAGTCAGCGATAATCTCCTCGGTGAAAAGGTCTTTCAACAAATATTGTGTTCAAATTGTTTATACAACTTTAGTGCGCAGGTATTGATCAGTCCGTAATATTGGCACTCAATGAGTTCATCCTTACCCCCTGTCCCCCCACCCCGAATGGGCCCCCTTTCCCTCCTAGGAAACTCGTTATGAGAGTTTGTTTGTGTGTCTACATATACGTCGAAAGCGTCAAGCTTTGTATCCTCGTGTGTGTAATAACAATTTCCATTCCCTTATTCGTATCTATTTATTTACTCATCGATTCTCCGAACATGTTTATTTATACATAATCAAATAAATAATCTAATATAGAAAAAAATTTATACGAATCAAAAAATAATTCGATAAAGCAAAATTCTTTATAAAAGAAAAAATTTTTACGAAATCGTTTGCCATCGGTCGCTTTGTACGACGGCGAACGAGAGAACGAACGAACGAACGAACCAACGAACGCATTTCTAGAGAGAGAAAGGAAGAGGAAGAGAGAGAGAGAGAGAGAGAAACATGAAAAACGGGAAAGCTTAAGGGATGAAGGGAAGGGAAAGGAAAGTGAATGTTCGAAGTAGAGTTCAGTTTTCCAGTGGACGTTTTCCATGCGTTGCATAGGACAAAACCTCGGGAAAATAATAATTAAACTAACCTAATTTTAAATTTAAAAAAGGAGGATTTATATTTTGTGTGACGTCATTCCTTTTAATCCGTTTGTATTTTAAATTTTCGGATTCTTCACAATAAAAACTCCCAGAGTTTCCATCGGAAAAGTTTCTCTCGTGAGACCTTTTTTATATGCGCTTCGAGTTTACTTTTCAACAAACAATTTGAAGGAAACACATTCTGACAAAATGACTACCGCCGACGATTTTGTTTACTATAAGGTTTGCTCTTCAATTTTTTTTATTATTAGTAACTAGTTACCTTATTTATTTAGATAACTATTATTTTTATCTATCTAACACTAGATTTTGTATAAATTGATACTAGACCTATGATCGTATGACAACAGACTAAAATCTTTCACTCAAATTTGAACGTTTCCAGAAATCATGTGCACCCAGTTAGTTTAAATACAAAAACAGCAGAGAAATTCGAATTAGAAAACGACAGCACAAATTTTGATTAATCTAATGCTTTCGACCGGAAGTGTCCAACCTCGCGCCCGAGGGGGCAATTGCACTAATAAAAGGTTTAACATATTATGCGGCCATTACCGATAAAATGAAATAACGTTTTTAGTAATACGGCATAATAGTTCTTGGAAGGGTTTCATTTCATAGCTAATGCAAAGTATAAAGATTTCGTTTCATAAATACTGCACAATTTGGTATATAATTCATTCCCAAAACATTTTTCAATTTTCTGACCTCATTTTAATTGTTAACTGAATGATACTTCTGGAAGTCATCATGAAACTAATTAAAATGTTATTAAACCATACTTTATATAGATAGATGAGTATAATTAGTAGTTATACTAGAAAATAAATTATATTATTAATCCCATACAACAAGGAACTATTTCGAAGACACAGCACACAAGCACACTTTTACAAATGATCCGTTCTATGATCAGTGAATAAACACTAATAATAATAATATTAATATTAATAATAAAGATAGTATAAATGGTGGTGGTTTTAATACCGTATTTCACCCTTGTTTTGGGGTATAACGGGATGCGGGAGGAGGATCCGAACTCACGATTAGTGCATACAAGTCAGGAACTTAACCACTACACTACTCCTCCCACATGATAGTATAATATAAGATATATATCATTATATATTAATCACATATGTTGATATATATTTCTTATAAAATATTTATTAAAATAATATATTTCTTGAATAATCATAAATAATATTACACACCTGAGAAGACCTTATTTCATAAGTATTGCACACTTAACAATGAAATATTTCATAAATATAGAACGCGTTTCGTTAACAATGAATAAACATAGACAGGAATAATAATAATAATAAATATACTAGAGTCCACTTTTATGCCTTATACAATAGTACAGTCACGCCCCGCTTGTGGACAAGAGTCCAATAAATATAGTATAGAGTCCAATGTATATAGTATAGTATGAAACAATATATATATAGCAACCTTCAACTCTTTCTCAGGTGAAGATGGCTGATTATATCATCAATCCCAAGTGACTTCCCTCTTTTCTGAACAGTTGTAGTTAGTTCCCCCAAGAAAGTTCTGGTTCTAGGTTATTACTACTAAAAGTTGTGATCAAGACACACACAAAAAAATGAAAACTCATTACAATTATCATCAAAGCTATTAAAAGTAAGCCGAAATAATTTATTTAGCAGTCGACAGACAAGCGATATATATAAAGAGAGAAAATTCGTTAAACTTTCTCCGCTCCCTCCCCCAGCCACCATTTTCGACAAACCAAAATCCTTTCCGATAAAAACAACCTTAAATGCATTGTTCCAACGCTTTCACTCGAGATTTGTTACTCCACAGAGACTAGAGGAAAAGCTGTAAAATTTAGAGAAAAATTTCTTTCCAATTTTCTTCACGCCTCCCCCCCCCATCCGCCCCCAAACCCCATTCCCATTTCGGAAAAACTGACATTAAGATTCCAAACTTTACTCTTTCCCAAGCTGACGTCATCTGCTATTTTTGTTTCTTCTGGTTTGGCATTCTGGGAATTAAATAGATTCCACAGAATCGATTCTTTTATAAAATTTTTTTTTTCTGTGTGCCCTCCCTGAGAATATCTAAACGATGGAAAGAATGAGTGAATGAAGATGAATTGAATGAATTGATTAGAATTGAATTAATTACGAGAACTTTTTATTTTTAAATTAAAAAGAAAACTTCCATTTAAAGTTGTGAAAGCGACTTCCGGCTGTTCTTTTGTCCTTAACTATTAGCAATTTTATCTATCTACATTCGAATGAAATTAGAAACTACAAGAGAGTAATTAGTGACTCGATTAGAAACGCCCGATTTTAATTTGGTTTTTAATTACTTCTAAACAATTCTCCTTCTGCTGTATCCCAACTGACGAACGACGTTTATCATGATTCGTGTTGTGAGAGGACGGATAATAAAAAAAGCTGTCGTTGATAAGGATTGTGGGTTGGAAGTTTTGGCGATACGCAAAAGCTAGAATTTAAATCAAGTTCACTGACCCCTACAATTCAACTCTATCGAATGCTTCAAATTTATTAATTAACTTGTCATATGACAATTTGACAAACGCTATCCTTTCAACTATGAACTAAATTCTATGTAACTCTTTCTTTCTGTTTTATTTATTTTCCTTACGACTCTTACACTGAGTTGCTTTGTGAATTGTGCTCTTGTGGGCTGCTGGTTTGGGAGACAGAAAGAACTGAAAGACGTCGGAATCGGGTTCGACCAAAACCCAAATCAGACTAAACTCTATTCTGTCTATGATTTTTAGATTCGCTACTACTCCGAGTTAGATTGTTAAATTTTTTAACCAGCTTTTCCAGAAGTAGACGACTTAACTGTCGAAAATGAGTGTAAGTCGGCGAGAGGGGCACAAATGGGCGCACTTAGTTATGGTGAGGGCTCTGACGTCACAGGGTAGAACAGTATGGTTGTGAGGATTATAGCGAGTAGTCGTGTGCATTATTTTTGAATAATATATCGAATTTTATCCGTTATTATTTATATAAACCATCTCTAGCAACCGTATGTTAGATTTCTGTGCATTTGTGTGCATTATTTATGAAATGAATACTCCATAAATTCCTGACTGACTTTTGAAATCAATCCCTGATAAAAGTGTACATTATTTGAAGGGTATTAGTACCATTTTGGGGAAGTAAGCTACCACTTTTTAGTCCATCAATTTTGAAGTATGGTTGTGACGATTATAGCGAGTAGTCGTGTGCATTACTTTTGAATAATATATCGAATTATACCGTTTTTAATTATTTGAACCACCCCAAACAACTGTATGTTAGATTTTTGTGTAAAAGAAGAAATCGCCAGATTCTCCCAAAATACTCCCAGACCTGAATGAACCCACCCCAATCCCTCATCATCTGCTTCTAGTATTTCTACCTCTACCACTTTCCTAATTCCTTCCTACTCCTTCATCCTAAAACCTTCCTCACCTACTACCCTGACCCAAATGCCTCTCCTTACCTATCTTTCCCTATTCCCTCTCCTTTCTCCCTCCTACTAACTTTCCCTACCTCTCCCAATAATGATCAAACCCAACATCACTTCCAGCTTCTCTATCCGCTCCTGGGACTAGACGCTGGTCTGCTCTAGTCAAAATCCCGCTCACAACTAGACCAACTACAAGATGTCTCGTGACAGATAGTAGTTAGCAGGGGTAAAAAAAGATTTTTGTGCATTTGTGTGCATTATTTATGAAATGAACACTCCATAAATTCCTGCCTGACTTATATTTGAAGGGTATTCGTACGAAAAGTGTGCATTAATTTTGAAAAAAAGTAAGCTACCACTCTATTCAGAATCTTTTCGTTCGTGAACATGGTAATTTGATAAGCACAAAAATCAATTCAAATAAATCATCTACAGTCAAACATTCGTGTTCTTCGAACTGTTTACACATATATACTACCAAGAACAAAGTCTAGTATAAAAATCCAGTGAATCTAATTAATTTTTTATTATTTTTTTAAATCAAATATTAACAACTCAATCTGGAACGATAACAATTTCTCAGGAAGTTTCGAGGAAGAAGAAAACTAAAAAAAAAATATGAAGACATCGCGTCTCCTAGTTTTTTACGTTTTCTTGATTCGATAAACATTTCCGGTTGTTTTGTTCGGTTTAGTATGGTTATTACCGCTCCAGTCGTATCGTTATACTGTTATCTTACTGTTTATACCCCTCAAATCAAATTTATACAGAGTTTTATCTTACTTCATCCAGACTTTTCGTCTACTACCAAATCTCCAGGCATCCTTAATGGGTGGAAGTTGGGATTAGGTTTGGATCGAGGTAAGAGGAAATAGTCAACGAAATAAAAATGCTGACGTTAGTGGTAGCAGTCGGGAAAATTTCAAAACTCGTTAAACATTTACGACTGCTAACTGAAAAGACACGGAGACGCGTTTAAGGAACAAGTGACCGCTATAAGAAACGCTCCCATAAAAGATATGAAAATGTATATGACCCGACGTGATCGTAACTTTTGTCCGGCGAAAAGGCAGAAAGTCGAATTTTCTTTACAAGTTTCTAAAGAAAAAAATATCTATAGATAAAAAACAGGCGTAAATTCACTACTTTTATGATTAGTTTCGGAAAACTTTTTCTTTTACGCTCCGTCGACAACGTTCTTGAAAGAGAGAGAGAGAGAAACTTAAGGGGTGAGGCGTTAGAAACTTTTCGAACAATAAACATCGGAGAAAGCGACGGGAAACCCATTGAACCTTCATCGATTATTAAAATGGAACAACAATCAAATTCTTTTTATCCCACTTACAAACTTACATAGAAAGGAATTAAGTTCATAAAAATCAAAATAAAATTTCATTTCTCTTTCTTTAGAAATTATTTACAAGAGTAGAGGGTAGGATTACCAAGACGACGCCATCAAATGCATCGGAAAATTTTTCAATTATTTCTACGAACACTAGAAAGGCTGCTGTAACTGTTTTTGTACAACTGTTAAGTAATTTACAGACTTTTCTTGATTTCTAACAAAGGAACACTGAGGAAGGGACTATAAGTTGTTGGTTTGGGGTTTACTGGGGAGCGGAGTAGTGTCCAAGCCCTAGGAGTTGACCCATAAACAGATCTAAGAAAAATTTATTGACAAAATAACGCACATTTCCATGAAGGCTATTTCATAAATATTGCACACACGAAAAGGATCTATTTCATAAGTATTGCACACACGAAAAGGATCTATTTCATAAGTATTGCACACACGAAAAGGATCTATTTCATAAGTATTGCACACACGAAAAGGATCTATTTCATAAGTATTGCACACACGAAAAGGATCTATTTCATAAGTATTGCACACAAAAAAAGAACTATTTCACAAACGAACATTTACAAACGACCCTTTTATAAACTATGAATAAACATAAACTATAATAATATTAATAACAATAATGAAGATAGTACAATACAAAATGATATTTTCCGTTATATATTTATACATTACACTATGCAATACATATTGTATAAATATTTTACATATAACACTACATATTACGTCATTTTTTTATTATAGATAATATTAATTTACTTATTAAATTATTATTCTACGTCTTATATGTTAAACCATCAATTTATTTATTTATTTATACGTCTTTTTAAGTCTCTCGATACTAGAGCTGTATCAAAACTCTTGAAGTACTGTTAATAATTTGCCAAAAAAATAGAGATGTTCAAATCAAGAAAGATCTCTAATGTGTTTGTCGTTGGTAACCCTTTAATTTAAAGGGCATAAAGGAAAATATAATTATTATATTATAATATATTATATGAATAATCATAAATAATATCACATTTCTGAGAAGACTCTATCTCAGAGGTTCCCAAACTTTTTTCTGTCGTAGAGTTCTTGTCATGTTTTTCGGTTTCGGGTAGTCCTCCTACTCACCTGGATATTGATTTTTGTAAATTTCTCACTGTAGTAGGTATTTATACAAATAATGTATATGTCTTTATATTATAAGATAGTACAATGTAAGTAAATAGGTGCTTTCAGTGTATGTTGAGACCCTCATTTTCATTTCATTAACCCCTGAATTGTTTTTTCGCTGACGTTTACCCTTGTAGATTGTCATACACCCCTGGGGGTCCATATAAACCACTGGGAATCACTGCTCTATTTCATAAGTATTGCACACTCAAGAAGGAAATATACCTTAAAGCACACTTTTGCAAACTATTCGTTTTAAACATATCAAACACTTATTTTAATTATTATTAACGGAGTGTTAGCATTCCTACTAATTAATTTAAATTAATTTAATTAATAAGTTCTTTGTGTTGCTTCTCAAAATTAAATCTAAAAAGACTTTCAAGTTTACTGAAACCCCTTAAAAACATTTCATCTTAAATTTTATAACAAATATTAATAAACGTGTAGCGTATTTATACATATTTATAATTAAAAGTTGTTACTCGGCATTAATTATGAACAACACGTAACCAATAATAATATTTGTGTATGGTAATAAAAAATTTTTGGGGGTGTTAACTGTTTTAAAAATTATCAACGCTTATATTATATAAAATTAATATACTGTAGTTAACATTTATTAATTATAATAGATAGCTCACAAAAGAGTGCTTATCAATCGTGAGATAAATTCTTTACAAGAGTGAGCATTATTTATTCAACATACTAGTTTAGTGATTTATGATTCGTTCTAATACATAATTCAACTTCGAAACTCTCACGACTATTTGTCAATTAATATTTTACCGGTGTTATTGAATTATCTACAACCGTTAGGAAATCTACGAACTCACACGAAACACCAACATATTCACAAGTACAAATAAAAAGAATCAAACACAGATAACTCTTAAAATAGGTTTACAAGCAAACAGAATTCGGAAAAATCCATTTGAGGTCAGAAAATTTTTCCTACGAACCTTATCAGTCCCAGTTTAATTTGGTTTCGATTAACTGGGCTACCCTGTAAACTTTTCAAATTGATTATCATCCAAGAGAAAATCAGATCCTTTTCCCTCCACCCACCCCTAAAACTCACAAAACTTTCAGAATATGAAAACGTTTCCCTTCATAGTTGAGCTTATAAACTTTTCAAAAGCTTCGGGTTAATTGCCGTTGATTCTTATATTTGAGCCCATTACGTTAATTATTGGCGGCTTGGCAACGGAAGAGTATAGGGTGGACCGAAAGCAGTCGGTACTTTTTGACCATGGCTAACTCTCATAATCACCCCTCGGTGGATGTTATTAAAGTTACATTTATTTAAATTAAACAAGACATCTAGTCAGAGTGCGCGAGTTGGAAATTGCTCGAAGCAAACAGTTGAGTTTAAGACTTAACGAGTTTTAGACTTTAATAAGTTTAGTTTACTCTTGCACAACTTTAATTTTTTTGTTTTCGAGTCGAGCTTTTGCCTCCTTTGATCTTGCCTTTTCGTTAAAATTACCCTCAGATCCTACTTAAATATTTCAGAGAGAACGGAAGACAGAGGTACAGTTTAACCGCAGGCCACACGTCGTCCTTGCTGTGATTCTTTGTTGCCCACTTTGAAAATTATTAATTATAATATTAATTAACTGTAATAAACGAGTGGCAAATATTAATAATAAAGAAAATTATATATTTGTTAGTCTTTATACTCTGATAAGATGAAAACATGGGGAAAGAGGATATTCGATAACCAAATTTGGCTAAAATAAAAATTTGACGTGAGAGTATACGTTATTCTCGATATATAATTGTAATAACAACGGCTCTTTCTTTTGAAGAGGAGAAGAATATTACTGTTATACTGTATATAATTTATAAAATATACATTACTAATATACCTGGTATCACTCGTTACGCAATACAACTTTTTTTTGTGATATCAACCAGGCACGTCTTGTACAAACCCCTCTCTCGCGCCAATTACTTATACAGTTACATGTATTGAGAATAGTGTTTAAACTTTCGCGGTTGTTTTCCATAATTTATATACATGTATAAAATTTTGGGTTGAGTTTTCTAAAACCCTGAAGATGCTAACAGCTTAAAGTTAGCGAAACGTTGGGCTTTTTGAGTGCTGTGCGTTTTTGCTGGGACAGTGACGCGGTTTGTGATAAACCCAAACATATACTTTAGATATAGTTAATATAATTGCATATATTATTAAATTATGACTGCATATTATTGTATAGTTTTACTTCAAAAACAACACCAATAATATGTATATGTACAACAAAATTAGTTACAGGCGTGTTCGTTTTGTTGGATGCCACACCAACACTAATACTTAACACTGATTAATATTTATACTTATACTTAAGATTTATAATATTTGGAATAAATTCCAAAAAAGAATTCCTCCATTTTTTATGACTTTTAGGGGCGAACTATAAAAACTTTCATCTATTTTGTATACAGTCTCTCTTAGCCCACTCCTGTTGCTGGACGTGTGGTATAAACTGTCAATATCTCCCGAGTTACAGTTTAAACAAATATCACTGTATATTATGGAAAATTTACATAAATATTCCGCAAAGTTACTATGGCCGGAAAATTTGACATAATTGGTAGTTAAGTGTTGTAGAAGAGAGTCTGTAGAGTTGCTTTAAATCTATCTGAAGGAAATCTCGCTTGAAAGTTGTACGACGTAACAGGCGAAACAATAAAATTTAAAATGATAACAGTAACTTTAATGGCGACAGCCGCGAAAAAATCTTAAAACCTTGCTGTAAAATAAAATGGCGGATCGAGAGGTTATTTCCAGCCCGACACTATTCCTTACTCCTCTCCGAAAACCAAATTTTCATTTTCTTTCTTTTCCGCCATTTTAATGAATTCCTGTCGGCTTGTTATTAACTGTATAAAATTTTTAATTAAAATAAATCAAGATTAATGGGAAATATTAATTGACCGCATTTTTCATCGAATTTGCGAGCGTTCATGACATTGTAAGACTCACAACATCAATTTCCGTAACAAGGATCAACATCCTTAACTTAGTGTCACTTTTTTTTCCTTCTCGATAATTTCCCCTGTCACTTATTTCTTGGCAACTTCTCTCAAATCGAAATTAGAAGAAGGCGGTGAATAAAAGCGAAAACACTTTTAATTTTGAAATATAATATTTTACAAAAGGAAATATAGCCGCGAGTCGAAACTCAACCTTCCAATCAGAATTCCTTTTCTCATCCATTAAATGTCCCTTTCGTTATTCGGTCTTTCAGAGAAACCAACATGGCGTCCATTTTGAAAGACGCGACTGATACATGGATCGATGATAACGATTAACACCAAGTTCGAGAGGACTTGTCAAATTGTTATATTTTGAATTTGGGATACATGATCGAGATGACTACAATTCGAATTGTTTTATTGAGATTTCGATTCAAAGAATTCTCACGTGGAAAATTACGTTCAAAAAGGTCATAAATTTCAAATCCATTATTTTAATAAATATTTATGGATGGTATTAGTACATGAAGTCGTGATTTTGAAAATAATTAACAACGATTATTTAAGAGCATGTTTTATAGCTTTTAACGGGGAAATTTCTGAACGAATTTTATCACAACTTCTGGAAACATGGCTTCCAATAAATAAATGACGCAACACAGTTATGGAAGTTATGGATTTCAAATAAATTTTTCGTGTGATTGGGTTGTTTATGTTACTACTAAAGTGCGGAATCGGAAAATGTGTACATAAACTGATTTTTAAGACCGACAAAATTGTTTAATATCTACCAAGGTACCGTAAACAGCTTTCGTTAAAGTTCAAAATTTTGTTTCTCTCATTTCTTCATTATACTAATATCCAACTTTTACAGTATGACACTGTCTGTCTGATTAGGTATGTTACTAACCCTACAGTTTGAGTTCTCGGAGTCGGCTTCGACTTTATTTCAAAAATAATGCACACTTATAAGATTCATCACGGCATTATATACAGTAAACTAAAAAGTCTTCTTACATTTAATAAGAAAATGAGATGTTGGAGGAAATCTTAATTGTTACATTTGACACAGTTAACTCTGTTAATGAGTAAACCGACGACTGTCTTGTGCGAATGTTGTACACTCGCGTTTTAATGTCTTCTGAATTGGGAATATTTTAGACAAAAAGAAAAAGAGGCGATGACGTGCGCGGACACACGTGTGCCTCATCTCAGGCTTTGCTTTCGCTTTTTGGGCGTCATTTCTGGAGAATGACCCAACATCAACAACGCTTTTGTCGAGTTTTAAAATCTCATGCTATCTATGATAATTATTGTTTTTCTGATTTTATAATTCATCAATGACCGATAATTCGGACTTGGCTTTGTGAATTTGTTAAAACAAAGGCTTACTAAATCCGCCAACAGAGTCGATCTTATCTTTCGGATCTCATTCCCACCGACTATCATCTGTAAACATGTCAGAACACAGCACAACAGTTGCCGTTGACGGCTAGAGTAATGAGGTTGATTTTCTTCGTTCTCCTTTCACTTTTAGAAAATATGAATAACGCTTTCCCAATTTTCCGATCAAACTTTCAAAATCAGATTTAAAAGCCCTGTCAAGATTATGCGTTTCTTCTCCTTCTATTACTTATTTACAAAACTCACCCGATATTCCGTTCATTCCGATACTCTTTCCATTCTTC
>JADMLL010000008.1:6732793-6745891 GCA_016920875.1 Columbicola columbae
TAAAAATAAAGAACACATAAGCTATGAGGATTTTGAAGAATGGTGGAAAGAGTATCGGAATGAACGGAATATCGGGTGAGTTTTGTAAATAAGTAATAGAAGGAGAAGAAACGCGCATAATCTTGACAGGGCTTTTAAATCTGATTTTGAAAGTTTGATCGGAAAATTGGGAAACCGTTATTCATATTTTCTAAAAGTGAAAGCGCGGAGAACGAAGGAATCGTAAACCTCATTACTCTAGCCGTCAACGGCAACTGTTGTGCTGTGTTCTGACATGTTTACAGATGATAGTCGGTGGGAATGAGATCCGAAAGATAAGATCGACTCTGTTGGCGGATTTAGTAAGCCTTTGTTTTAACAAATTCACAAAGCCAAGTCCGAATTATCGGTCATTGATGAATTATAAAATCAGAAAAATAATTATCATAGATAGCATGAGATTTTAAAACTCGACAAAAGCGTTGTTGATGTTGGGTCATTCTCCAGAAATGACGCCCAAAAAAAAAGCGAAAGCAAAGCCTGAGATGAGGCACACGTGTGTCCGCGCACGTCATCGCCTCTTTTTCTTTTTGTCTAAAATATTCCCAATTCAGAAGACATTAAAACGCGAGTGTACAACATTCGCACAAGACAGTCGTCGGTTTACTCATTAACAGAGTTAACTGTGTCAAATGTAACAATTAAGATTTCCTCCAACATCTCATTTTCTTATTAAATGTAAGAAGACTTTTTAGTTTACTGTATATAATGCCGTGATGAATCTTATAAGTGTGCATTATTTTTGAAATAAAGTCGAAGCCAACACCGAAAACTCAAACCCTAGGGTTATGGGGTTAGTAACATACCTAATCAGACAGACAGTGTCATACTGTAAAAGTTGGGGGATAAGGAGTATAATGAAGAAATGAGAGAAACAAAATTTTGAACTTCAACGAAAGCTGTTTACGGTACCTTGGTAGATATTAAACAATTTTGTCGGTCTTAAAAATCAGTTTATGTACACATTTTCCGATTCCGCACTTTAGTAGTAACATAAACAACCCAATCACACGAAAAATTTATTTGAAATCCATAACTTCCATAACTGTGTTGCGTCATTTATTGGAAGCCATGTTTCCAGAAGTTGTGATAAAATTCGTTCAGAAATTTCCCCGTTAAAAGCTATAAAACATGCTCTTAAATAATCGTTGTTAATTATTTTCAAAATCACGACTTCATGTACTAATACCATCCATAAATATTTATTAAAATAATGGATTTGAAATTTTGACCTTTTTGAACGTAATTTTCCACGTGAGAATTCTTTGAATCGAAATCTCAATAAAACAATTCGAATTGTAGTCATCTCGATCATGTATCCAAATTCAAAATATAATTTGACAAGTCCTCTCGAACTTTGTTAATCGTTATCATCGATCCATGTATCAGTCGCGTCTTTCAAAATGGACGCCATGTTGGTTCTCTGAAAGACCGAATAACGAAAGGGACATTTAATGGATGAGAAAAGGAATTCTGATTGGAAGGTTGAGTTTCGACTCGCGGCTATATTTCCTTTTGTAAAATATTATATTTCAAAATTAAAGTGTTTTCGCTTTTATTCACCGCCTTCTTCTAATTTCGATTTGAGAGAAGTTGCCAAGAAATAAGTGACAGGGGAAATTATCGAGAAGGAAAAAAAAGTGACACTAAGTTAAGGATGTTGATCCTTGTTACGGAAATTGATGTTGTGAGTCTTACAATGTCATGAACGCTCGCAAATTCGATGAAAAATGCGGTCAATATTTCCATTAATCTTGATTTATTTTAATTAAAAATTTTATACAGTTAATAACAAGCCGACAGGAATTCATTAAAATGGCGGAAAAGAAAGAAAATGAAAATTTGGTTTTCGGAGGAGTAAGGAATAGTGTCGGGCTGGAAATAACCTCTCGATCCGCCATTTTATTTTACAGCAAAGGTTTTAAGATTTTTTCGCGGCTGTCGCCATTAAAGTTACTGTTATCATTTTAACTTTTATTCTTTCGCCTGTTACGTCGTACAACTTTCAAGCGATTTCCCTCCTTCAGATAGATTTAAAGCTAACTCTACAGACTCTCTCTTCTAGAAACTCACAGTTAACTACCAATTATGTCAAATTTTCCGGCCATAGTAACTTTGCGGAATATTTATGTAAATTTTCCATAATATACAGTGATATTTGTTTAAACTGTAACTCGGGAGATATTGACAGTTTATACCACACGTCCGCAGCAACAGGAGTGGGCTAAGAGAGACTGTATACAAAATAGATGAAAGTTTTTATAGTTCGCCCCTAAAAAGTCATAAAAATGGAGGAATTCTTTTTGAGCATTTATTCAAATATTATAAATCTTAAGTATAAGTATTAATATTAATCAGTGTTAAGTTATAGTGTTGGTGTGGCATCCAACAAAACGAACACGCCTGTAACTAATTTTGTTGTATATATATTATTGGTGTTGTTTTTGAAGTAAAACTATATACAATAATATGCAGTCATAATTTAATAATATATGCAATTATATTAACTATATCTAAAATATATGTAACTATATACATAAACTTTTTGGGTTTATCACAAACCGCGTCACTGTCCCAGCAAAAACGCACAGCACTCAAAAAGCCCAACGTTTCGCTAACTTTAAGCTGTTAGCATCTTCAGGGTTTTAGAAAGATCAACCCAAAAATTTTATACATGTATATAAATTATGGAAAACAACCGCGAAAGTTTAAACACTATTCTCAATACATGTAACTGTATAAGTAATTGGCGCGAGAGAGGGGTTTGTACAAGACGTGCCTGGTTGATATCACAAAAAGTTGTATTGCGTAACGAGTAATACCAGGTATAATATTAATGTATATTTTATAAATTATATACAGTATAACAGTAATATTCTTCTCCTCTTCAAAAGAAAGAGCCGTTGTTATTACAATTATATATCGAGAATAACGTATACTCACGTCAAATTTTATTTTAGCAAATTTGGTTATCGAATATCCTCTTTCCCCATGTTTTCATCTTATCAGAGTATAAAGACTAACAAATATATAATTTTCTTTATTATTAATATTTGCTACTCGTTTATTACAGTTAATTAATATTATAATTAATAATTTTCAAAGTGGGCAACAAAGAATCACAGCAAGGACGACGTGTGGCCTGCGGTTAAACTGTACCTCTGTCTTCCGTTCTCTGAAATATTTAAGTAGGATCTGAGGTAATTTTAACGAAAAGATCAAAGCGAGGCAAAAGCTCGACTCGAAAACAAAAAAATTAAAGTTGTGCAAGAGTAAACTAAACTTATTAAAGTCTAAAACTCGTTAAGTCTTAAACTCAACTGTTTGCTTCGAGCAATTTCCAACTCGCGCACTCTGACTAGATGTCTTGTTTAATTTAAATAAATGTAACTTTAATAACATCCACCGAGGGGGGGTGATTATGAGAGTTAGCCATGGTCAAAAAGTACCGACTGCTTTTCGGTCCACCCTATACTCTTCCGTTGCCAATAATTAACGTAATGGGCTCAAATATAAGAATCAACGGCAATTAACCCGAAGCTTTTGAAAAGTTTATAAGCTCAAACTATGAAGGGAAACGTTTTCATATTCTGAAAGTTTTGTGAGTTTTAGGGGTGGGTGGAGGGAAAAGGATCTGATTTTCTCTTGGATGATAATCAATTTGAAAAGTTTACAGGGTAGCCCAGTTAATCGAAACCAAATTAAACTGGGACTGATAAGGTTCGTAGGAAAAATTTTCTGACCTCAAATGGATTTTTCCGAATTCTGTTTGCTTGTAAACCTATTTTAAAGTTATCTGTGTTTGATTCTTTTTATTTGTACTTGTGAATATGTTGGTGTTTCGTGTGAGTTCGTAGATTTCCTAACGGTTGTAGATAATTCAATAACACCGGTAAAATATTAATTGACAAATAGTCGTGAGAGTTTCGAAGTTGAATTATGTATTAGAACGAATCATAAATCACTAAACTATTATGTTGAATAAATAATGCTCAGTCTTGTAAAGAATTTATCTCACGATTGATAAGCACTTTTGTGAGCTATCTATTATAATTAATAAATGTTAACTACAGTATATTAATTTTATATAATATAAGCGTTGATAATTTTTAAAACAGTTAACACCCCCAAAAATTTTTTATTACCATACACAAATATTATTATTGGTTACGTGTTGTTCATAATTAATGCCGAGTAACAACTTTTAATTATAAATATGTATAAATACGCTACACGTTTATTAATATTTGTTATAAAATTTAAGATGAAATGTTTTTAAGGGGGTTTCAGTAAACTTGAAAGTCTTTTTAGATTTAATTTTTGAGAAGCAACGTAAAGAACTTATAATTAAATTAATTTAAATTAATTAGTAGGAATGCTAACACTCCGTTAATAATAATTAAAATAAGTGTTTGATATGTTTAAAACGAATAGTTTGCAAAAGTGTGCTTTAAGGTATATTTCCTTCTTGAGTGTGCAATACTTATGAAATAGAGCAGTGATTCCCAGTGGTCTATATCGACCCCCAGGGGTGTATGACAATCTACAAGGGTAAACGTCAGCGAAAAAACAATTCAGGGGTTAATGAAATGAAAATGAGGGTCTCAACATACACTGAAAGCACCTATTTACTTACATTGTACTATCTTATAATATAAAGACATATACATTATTTGTATAAATACCTACTACAGTGAGAAATTTACAAAAATCAATATCCAGGTGAGTAGGAGGACTACCCGAAACCGAAAAACATGACAAGAACTCTACGACAGAAAAAAGTTTGGGAACCTCTGAGATAGAGTCTTCTCAGAAATGTGATATTATTTATGATTATTCATATAATATATTATAATATGATAATAATATTTTCCTTTATGCCGTTTAAATTAAAGGGTTACCAACGACAAACACATTAGAGGTCTTTCTTGATTTGAACATCTCCTCTATTTTTTTGGCAAATTATTAAGAGTACTTCAAGAGTTTTGATACAGCTCTAGTATCAATAAAAATAGTATAAATAAATAAATTGATGGTTTAACATATAAGACGGAGAGTAATAATTTAACAGGTAAATTAATATTATCTGTAAAAAAATATTTTGTGTTATATATGTAAAATATTTATATAATATGTATTGCATACTGTAATGTTTATATATATAACGGAAAATATCATTTTGTATTGTACTATCTTCATTATTGTTATTAATATTATTATAGTTTATGTTTATTCATAGTTTATAAAATGGGTCGTTTGTGCACTTCTGTTGTGAAATACTTTTCGTGTGCAATACTATCCTTTTTGTGTGTGCAATACTTATGAAATAGATCCTTTTCGTGTGTGCAATATTTATGAAATAGCCTTCATGGAAATGTGCGTTATTTTGTCAATAAATTTTTCTTAGATCTGTTTATGGGTCAACTCCTAGGGCTTGGACACTACTCCGCTCCCCAGTAAACCCCAAACCAACAACTTATAGTCCCTTCCTCAGTGTTCCTTTGTTAGAAATCAAGAAAAGTCTGTAAATTACTTAACAGTTGTACAAAAACAGTTACAGCAGCCTTTCTAGTGTTCGTAGAAATAATTGAAAAATTTTCCGATGCATTTGATGGCGTCGTCTTGGTAATCCTACCCTCTACTCTTGTAAATAATTTCTAAAGAAAGAGAAATGAAATTTTATTTTGATTTTTATGAACTTAATTCCTTTCTATGTAAGTTTGTAAGTGGGATAAAAAGAATTTGATTGTTGTTCCATTTTAATAATCGATGAAGGTTCAATGGGTTTCCCGTCGCTTTCTCCGATGTTTATTGTTCGAAAAGTTTCTAACGCCTCACCCCTCAAGTCGCTCTCTCTCTTCTTTCAAGCACGTTGTCGACGGAGCGTAAAGGAAAAAGTTTTCCGAAACTAATCATAAAAGTAGTGAATTTACGCCTGTTTTTTATCTATAGATATTTTTCTTTAGAAACTTGTAAAGAAAATTCGACTCTGCCTTTTCGCCGGACAAAAGTTACGATCACGTCGGGTCATATACATTTTCATATCTTTTATGGGAGCGTTTCTTATAGCGGTCACTTGTTCCTTAAACGCGTCTCCGTGTCTTTTTCAGTTAGCAGTCGTAAATGTTTAACGAGTTTTGAAATTTTCCCGACTGCTACCACTAACGTCAGCATTTTTATTTCGTTGACTATTTCCTCTTACCTCGATCCAAACCTAATCCCAACTTCCACCCATTAAGGATGCCTGGAGATTTGGTAGTAGACGAAAAGTCTGGATGAAGTAAGATAAAACTCTGTATAAATTTGATTTGAGGTATAAACAGTAAGATAACAGTATAACGATACGACTGGAGCAATAACCATACTAAACCGAACAAAACAACCGGAAATGTTTATCGAATCAAGAAAACGTAAAAACTAGGAGACGCGATGTCTTCATTTTTAGTTTTCTTCTTCCTCGAAACTTCCTGAGAAATTGTTATCGTTCCAGATTGAGTTGTTAATATTTGATTTAAAAAAATAAAAAATTAATTAGATTTACTGGATTTTTATACTAGACTTTGTTCTCGGTAGTATATATGTGTAAATAGTTCGAAGAACACGAATGTTTGACAGTTGATGATTTATTTGAATTGATTTTTGTGCTTATCAAATTACCATGTTCACGAACGAAAAGATTCTGAATAGAGTGGTAGCTTATTTTTCAAAATTAATGCACACTTTTCGTACGAATACCCTTCAAATATAAGTCAGTCAGGAATTTATGGAGTGTTCATTTCATAAATAATGCACACAAATGCATAAAAATCTTTTTTTTTTACCCCTGCTAACTACTATCTGTCACGAGACACCTTGTAGTTGGTCTAGTTGTGAGCGGGATTTTGACTGGGGAGCAAACCAGCGTCTAGTCTCAGGAGCGGATAGAGAAGCTGGAAGTGATGTTGGGTTTGATCATTATTGGGAGAGGTAGGGAAAGTTAGTAGGAGGTGAAGGGAGAAAGGAGAGAGAATAGGGAAAGGCATTTGGGTCAGGGTAGTGGGTGAGAAAGGTTTTAGGATGAAGGAGTAGAATGGAATTAGGAAAGAGGTAGAGGTAGAAGCGTGGTAGCGAGTCTAGTGGTTTGTGACATTTAGGTCGCCTTTGGTCGTGGGGTTCATTCAGGAGGGATGAGACTGAAGGATTGGGGTTCGCCAGTCTTAGGGAGAATCTGGCGATTTCTTCTTTTACCCAAAAATCTAACATACAGTTGTTGGGGGTGGTTCAAATAATTGAAAACGGTATAATTCGATGTATTTTTCAAAAGTATTGCACACGACTACTCGCTATAATCGTCACAACCATACTTCAAAAATGATGGACTAAAAAGTGGTAGCTTACTTCCCCAAAATGGTACTAATACCCTTCAAATAATGTACACTTTTATCAGGGATTGATTTCAAAAGTCAGTCAGGAATTTATGGGGTATTCATTTCATAAATAATGCACACAAATGCACAGAAATCTAACATACGGTTGCTAGAGATGGTTTATATAAATAATAACGGATAAAATTCGATATATTATTCAAAAATAATGCACACGACAACTCGCTATAATCCTCACAACCATACTGTTCTACCTGTGACGTCAGAGCCCTCACCATAACTAAGTGCGCCCATTTGTGCCCTCTCGCCGACTTACACTCATTTTCGACAGTTAAGTCGTCTACTTCTGGAAAGCTGGTTAAAAATTTAACAATCTAACTCGGAGTAGTAGTAGCGAATCTAAAATCATAGACAGAATAGAGTTTAGTCTGATTTGGGTTTGGTCGAACCCGATTCGACGTCTTTCAGTTCTTTCTGTCTCCCAAACCAGCAGCCCACAAGAGCACAATTCACAAAGCAACTCAGTGTAAGAGTCGTAAGGAAAATAAATAAAACAGAAAGAAAGAGTTACATAGAATTTAGTTCATAGTTGAAAGGATAGCGTTTGTCAAATTGTCATATGACAAGTTAATTAATAAATTTGAAGCATTCGATAGAGTTGAATTGTAGGGGTCAGTGAACTTGATTTAAATTCTAGCTTTTATCGCCAAAACTTCCAACCCACAATCCTTATCAACGACAGCTTTTTATTATCCGTCCTCTCAACACGAATCATGATAAACGTCTTCGTCAGTCAGTTGGGATACAGCAGAAGGAGAATTGTTTAGAAGTAATTAAAAACCAAATTAAAATCGGGCGTTTCTAATCGAGTCACTAATTACTCTCTTGTAGTTTCTAATTTCATTCGAATGTGATAGATAAAATTGCTAATAGTTAAGGACAAAAGAACAGCCGGAAGTCTTACAACTTTAAATGAAGTTTTCTTTTAATTTAAAATTAAAAAGTTCTCGTAATTAATTCAATTCTAATCAATTCATTCAATTCATCTTCATTCACTCATTCTTTCCATCGTTTAGATATTCTCAGGAGCACACAGAAAAATTTTATAAAAGAATCGATTCTGTGGAATCTATTTAATTCCCAGAATGCCAAACCAGAAGAAACAAAAATATAGCAGATGACGTCAGCTTGAAAAGAGTAAAGTTTGGATTAGGAGTTTTCCGAGAATGGGAGGGGGGATGGTTGGCGGATGGGGACGTGAAAATTGGAAAATTTTCTCTAAATTTTCCTCTAGTCTCTGTGGAGTAACAAATCTCGAGTGAAAGCGTGGAACAATGCATTTAAGGTTGTTTTTATCGGAAAGGATTTTGGTTTGTCGAAAATGGTGGCTGGGGGGGGCGGGGAGCGGAGAAAGTTTAACGAATTTTCTCTTTCTCTCTTCATATATATATCGCTTGTCTGTCGACTGCTAAATAAATTATTTCGGCTTACTTTTAATAGCTTTGATGATAATTGTAATGAGTTTTCATTTTTTTGTGTGTGTGTCTTGATCACAACTTTTAGTAGTAATAACCTAGAACCAGAACTTTCTTGGGGGAACTAACTACAACTGTTCAGAAAAGAGGGAAGTCACTTGGAGTTGATGATATAATCAGCCATCTTCACCTGAGAAAGAGTTGAAGGTTGCTATATATATATTGTTTCATACTATATACATTAGACTCTATACTATATTTATTGGACTCTTGTCCACAAGCGGGTGACTGTACTATTGTATAAGGCATAAAAGTGGACTCTAGTATATTTATTATTATTATTCCTGTCTATGTTTATTCATTGTTAACGAAACGCGTTCTATATTTATGAAATATTTCATTGTTAAGTGTGCAATACTTATGAAATAAGGTCTTCTCAGGTGTGTAATATTATTTATGATTATTCAAGAAATATATTATTTTAATAAATATTTTATAAGAAATATATATCAACATATGTGATTAATATATAATGATATATCAATATTATACTATCATGTGGAAGAGTAGTGTAGGTTAAGTTCCTGACTTGTATGATTGTGAGTTCGGATCCTCCTCCCGCATCCCGTTATACCCAAAAACAAGGGTGAAATACGGTATTAAAACCACCACCATTTATACTATCTTTATTATTAATATTTATTATTAGTGTTTATTCACTGATCATAGAACGGATCATTTGTAAAAGTGTGCTTGTGTGCTGTGTCTTTGAAATAGTTCCTTGTTGTATGAGAATAATAATACAGTATAATTTATTTTCTACTATAACTATAATTATACTCATCTATCTATATAAAGTGGTTTAATAACATTTTAATTAGTTTCATGATGACTTCCAGAAGTATCATTCAGTTAACAATTAAAATGAGGTCAGAAAATGAAAAATGTTTTGGGAATGAATTGTATACCAAATTGTGCAGTATTTATGAAACGAAATCTTTATACTTTGCATTAGCTATGAAATGAAACCCTTCTAAGAACTATTATGCCGTATTACTAAAAACATTATTTCATTTTATCGGTAATGGCCGCATAATATGTTAAACCTTTTATTAGTGCAATTGCCCCCTCGGGCGCGAGGTTGGACACTTCCGGTCGAAAGCATTAGATTAATCAAAATTTGTGCTGTCGTTTTCTAATTCGAATTTCTCTGCTGTTTTTGTATTTAAACTAACTGGGTGCACATGATTTCTGGAAACGTTCAAATTTGAGTGAAAGATTTTAGTCTGTTGTCATACGATCATAGGTCTAGTATCAATTTATACAAAATCTAGTGTTAGATAGATAAAAATAATAGTTATCTAAATAAATAAGGTAACTAGTTACTAATAATAAAAAAAATTGAAGAGCAAACCTTATAGTAAACAAAATCGTCGGCGGTAGTCATTTTGTCAGAATGTGTTTCCTTCAAATTGTTTGTTGAAAAGTAAACTCGAAGCGCATATAAAAAAGGTCTCACGAGAGAAACTTTTCCGATGGAAACTCTGGGAGTTTTTATTGTGAAGAATCCGAAAATTTAAAATACAAACGGATTAAAAGGAATGACGTCACAAAATATAAATCCTCCTTTTTTAAATTTAAAATTAGGTTAGTTTAATTATTATTTTCCCGAGGTTTTGTCCTATGCAACGCATGGAAAACGTCCACTGGAAAACTGAACTCTACTTCGAACATTCACTTTCCTTTCCCTTCCCTTCATCCCTTAAGCTTTCCCGTTTTTCATGTTTCTCTCTCTCTCTCTCTCTTCCTCTTCCTTTCTCTCTCTAGAAATGCGTTCGTTGGTTCGTTCGTTCGTTCGTTCGTTCTCTCGTTCGCCGTCGTACAAAGCGACCGATGGCAAACGATTTCGTAAAAATTTTTCCTTTTATAAAGAATTTTGCTTTATCGAATTATTTTTTGATTCGTATAAATTTTTCTATAGATTATTTATTTGATTATGTATAAATAAACATGTTCGGAGAATCGATGAGTAAATAAATAGATACGAATAAGGGAATGAAATTGTTATTACACACGAGGATACAAAGCTTGACGCTTCTTGACGTATATGTAGACACACAATCATAACTTTTCGAGTTGAGGAGGAAGGGGGGCCCATTCGGGTGGGGGACGGGGTAAGGATGAACTCATTGAGTGCCAATATTGGATCAATACCTGCGCACTAAAGTTGTATAAACAATTTGAACACAATATTTGTTGAAAGACCTTTTCACCGAGGAGATTATCGCTGACTACATTTGTTTTGAGATTATTTGGAAAGGCGTCCAATCGCTTAATTGTCCTACGCTCAAAATATTCCTATGCGATTTGGTTCTCTTAAGCTCTTCGCTTAATTAACAACAGCAATTCCTGTACGAATTGGGACTTTAAATTCTCTCGGTCCTTTAACGGTATTTTTGAATTCGGGATTTGTTTTACGCGGTTTGATATCTTAAAATGAATTCAAATTTTTTTTCTCGGATCACGTGACATATAGTCACAGTTATAGTATAGAATCGTTTGCATTTAAGCATTACCAACCGCCTTGTCTTGGTAGTTAGTCACCGCTATACAACTCTCGCGTGGGCATTTCTCAAACACATAAATATATACTTGATTATAAATCTATCGCTCTTCTGCCTTTTTTTTCTTCACTTTTGTCGTTTAACTTATTGTTAACTCATTTCATAAATATTGCACACTTTTTTTAGAAAAATCCGTTTCATAAATTATTATTTGATGAGTTGGCTCACTCATTTGTTTACATCAACAAACAGATTCCTCGACTTTACTTCCTATTTTGTTAATTAGTATTCAAGTTTCGTTTTACGCGTCTTGTTTACGGCACGTTTACAAGATTGCCAACTTTTAAATATTGAGGCGAAGTTTTTGTTAAACGCAATTCTTGAGTTAGTAAGCAATTTTCGCGTAGACTATGAGTTTGTATCGAGTACATATTTATGTTGAGTTAATATCAATCATGTCAAACAGGCTTTTTAAAAGTCGTATATAATTATATTATTATAATCAACTCACCTTGTTCCCACGCGCACCCCCTCCCGCACCGCCCTCTTTAATTTCGAATCACGAAACCTAATTTTGACACTAACCGGCAACACCGAAAGCGGAGATTTCGTTTTGATCGTTCTCTTGATTTGAACTTGATCCGCCGCTGGAAATTTATAGAATTTGGATTTAGAAGTCGTAAATTTTATTATTTTTTATTTCGTCATTGTTAGTTAATCTTTTCAAAGACCTTCGCGAATTCCGAAAAAGACTGTAAGACATGGAGAGGAAATAGCTTTTCACGGTTCGAACGCCACAAAACATAAATAAATACGTCATCGTAGATGAATCGTGAGTCTGTTGTCGCTGTTTTCATGGTAAGATTTTTACCGTCGGATCTTTTTTTAAAGCACCTTTTTATCGCTGCAGTGACACTATAGAAGGTCACAATAAGCTGACGAGTTTCTGGGTCGTAATTGCAAAAGTTTTTTGTTGCCAAAGCACAACGATGTAATAAAATAATTTTTTTTTATCTGTGCGATTCCTTCCGCTACTTTGTTTACAATGTTTCCATAATCTGACGTGTGTTGTTCCACACAAAGCAAACACACTAATGGTTTTATTGTTAAAACAAAACCACTTCAAACTTGTCTATCTTTCCCATCTAAATATTTTATTTAGAAAGGGAATAGAAACATAATTTGATCGTGTCGAATTCGAAAGGTCAAACGGCAGTTTTGTTATCTTTATGATCACATGAGTCCGGCAGGAACGCCAGGGTGGGATTCGGAAATGGTGTTTTAGAAGTAGATGGCTCACATCAAAGTTTTGATAGAGTATAGAGGAGATATAGCGTACGTAAGATTCTTTTATTAATTAATAAGTTATACAATCTTTACTAAATACTAAATTTTAAATAGGTTTGAGTTCTTGGTGGGATACACTACAACAGGTTCCATTGCTGGTGTAAGTACGTTAGGCATTATACTGGTAAAGTCATAGGTTTAGATTCGGTCATAGAGAGTAAAAATGAGTTTAAAAATTAATTAAATTTTATTGTGGTCCTTAAACCGTTCTGAGTTTTTATCATCACAATAAATCATGATACTCTACAGAAATGTAACCAACAGGAGACTATGTTACCAAAAGTGTTAGAACTTTCAATATTTTATTTG